>PISX010006601.1:0-96161 GCA_004024625.1 Mellivora capensis | reverse complement strand
TTCCATGCCTTTTTCGAGCCCGGCTAGAACCTTGAGAATCGTCATTCTGAAGTTAGATCTGACATATTCCCAATGTCTGTATTGATTAGGTCCCTAGCCTTTGGTACTGTCTCTTGTTCTTTTTTTTGTGGTGAGTTTTTCTGCCTTGTCATTTTTTCCAGATAAGAGTATATGAAGGAGCAAATAAAATACTAAAAGGTTGGCAAAGACCCTAGGAAAATGCCCTTTAAAGAAAATACTGAATTAACTGCAAGACTAGAGAATCATGGGGAGAAAGCCATGAATTCCGCGCTTTGCTTTCTTCTCCTCTGGAGTTCCGCTGCTCTCCTTGTTAAGTGAACTTGGTCTTGGCTGGATTTCTTTTGATCTTCTGGGGGAGGGGCCTGTTGTAGTGATTCTCAAGTGTCTTTGCCCGAGGCAGAGCTGCACCGCCCTTACCAGGGGCGGGGCTAAGTAATCCGCTCGGTTTCGCTTTCGGGAGCTTTTGTTCCCTGAGCGCTTTCCGTAGAGTTCTGGACGACATTAATGAAATTGGCGGCCTCCCAGTCTCCGGCCCGGAGGAGCTGAGATTTCGGGGCCCCACTCCTCAGAGAAAAGCCCCGGCTACTCCCATCTCCCTCGCCTCTGGCCGCGCTCCGAGCTCACCCAGCCTTCGACCGGTTCAAGGTAACCCCGAGCTGAGAGCTCACTCCTCGGCTCTGTCTCTGTAGCCGGCTTCCCCGCTCTAATACCTGTGAGCTCTGCGACACTCAGACACCCCCGATCCTTCTGTGACCCTGCGGGACCTGGGGCCACGCTGACCCCGTGTGGGCTTCACCCCGGTTTAGCCTCTGGAGCGATGTCCCTCAGTGGAGCAGACTTTTAAAAGTCCCGATTTAGTGCTCCGTTGCTCCGCCGCTTGCCGGGAGCCGGCCCCTCCCCCGCGGTCTATCTTCCCGTCGCTTTCGATTCACTTCTCCGCCAGTCCTACCTTCCAGACAGTGGCTGATTTTCTGTTTCCAGAATTGCTGTTCTTCCTCTCTTTGATCTCCCATTGGATTTGTAGGTGTTCGCAATGGTTTGATAAGCTATCTAGCTGATCTCCTGCTACCTGATGTAGTCTCAGCCTGCTACTTCTCCACCATATTGACTCAAATCGAATTACTACCTTTTTTAAAGAACACAAGAGGAAACTAAAACACTATGACATTCATTTGCCCAAACTCAACTAGTGAGTCGCAGCAGGAGGATCTGAACCCAGGCTGCCTGGTTCTAGAGCTTGTGTTCTTACCACGTTTCTTCAATCCATGTAGCACATTACTTTGAACTCATATTTTTGAATTCTTAAAAACTAACTTGCTGCTGGCTAAAATCCCCCAAAATCAAAATATCCACTGTTTTATTTAAATCACATTCCAACAACTTTGAGGACTTGTTTATTTCTCTCTGTAAGTAAGAGTAGGCACCATTTATTTGTCAATAGTGCTTGTGTGTCATTCAGAAGGTAAAAGTGAGGAAATCTGAGAAGAGCAACAACATATTTAGAGTTGTCACTCAGACATTCTAAGTTTATTTGTAACATAAGTTCCTCTTTGGCAGCATTTAGCATAGGTATTTAGTATTTGCATTTGAAAACGGACATTCAAATCATCCTGAGGGCTTTCCCTCACAGGCCACATCCCACTGGCTCCCCACCAACACCACTGAAGACTGAGGGAGGAGGAAGGTGCAGAGTGAGCAGTGGTAGTTACCCCAGGTCAACAAAACCACAAATGGAAATATGCAGCACGAATAACAAGTATTTCCCCAATTTATATATATATCTATATCTATATAGATATAGATATCTATATATATCTATATATCTACATACATGTCTAGATATATATCTAGATATGCATAGATCTACGTATGTAGATCTATGTATGTACATATATATATATGTACATATATACGTATGTAGATCTATGTATGTACATATATATATGTACATATATATATACGTATGTAGATCTATGTATATCTAGATATATATATATCTCCACACACACACTGTGGGATGTCACTACCATATGCTCCTTTTGAGAAAAGTCCTAAGACTGCATCATTTGTTCAGTCTTTCCATAGTGTTTCCTGAATGCCTTCCATGCATCTTCATTTAGAAGAAATGCTAGGTCAGGACATTTATCTCACGGAGAGTATGATACAGTAACGGAGGCAAGAGTGAGCAGAAATGTGCCACATTGGAACAAGAAAGGGACTGCGGAAGAAGAGATTCATGTGCGGGCCCCACTATTTGCTAGCCCAAGAACCTCAGAGAGGTTATTTATACTCTGTGAACATCATGTTCCTCATCTTTAACATGAAAAGGGTAAATAGTCTATCTAAAGTGTCTATTAATGCCTGATACCCAGAGGGTACATGAAGGTCAATTATTGTTTTAATGGCAACTAATTATTTCAGTAAAAATAATAAAAGAACCATAATAAAAACTATACAAAAAAGGGAGAAGAAATGTGTTAAAGAAAGTAAGTATAATTAATTCATAGAAAAAAAAAAGGGTCAGTATAAACTACAGCTTAAAGGATCAGTATAAACTACAGCTTTAAGGATCAGGAAGGAACTAGATGGCCATTAAAAGCAAGAAAGATAAAAGCACTACCAGGAAGAAAGAACATTAACTGTAGTAATATGGAATGTTTGGAAGCCTGAGACACTTGGGACATTTTGGAGCCTCAAGCAGAATTCTCTGAATTGAGGTCAAATATCAGGAAAAAAAGTAAAGACAGACTGCTTGCCCATTGTGAGGGTCTTGAAGGACAGTTCTATGACTAATGTACAAGTCTAATTTTGGCAATGTAAGAGAAATAACATAATAAGAATAGTTTGCTTTTATATATATATATAAATATATGTAACATATATATGTATATAAAAATATTTCATATATATATATATATATATATATATATATATATAAACAATAATGAAATTTGGAAAGTAATACCCAGTTAAAAAAGTCATATTCATGGGGTGCCTGGGTGGCTCAGTGGGTTAAGCCTCTGCCTTCGGCTCAGGTCGTGATCTCAGGGTCCTGGGATCGATCCCCACATTGGGCTCCCTGCTCAGCAGAGGCCTGCTCAGCAGAGGCCTGCTTCCCCTCTCTCTCTGCTTACCTCTCTGCCCACTTGTGATTTTTCTCTCTGTCAAATAAATAAATAAAATCGTTTTTTTTTAAAAAGTCATATTCATTTAAAGCTATTTAGTGATTTTTTTTTCCAGTTGTACTCTAATAGCTAGAGGATACCACCGACATATTTTTATAAAAAGAGACAAAACCATGAAATAATTGTAACTTGTAAACATGGCTCTTTTTTAATATTAATCAGAAAATATATTCAAGACATATACCTATTATATAAATGTCCAAAAGAGTACACAAAATAAAGTGTACTTTTAATAAATTGAAATATAGAGTAATTTGCAAAGATAATGCCTAAATGACAACAAAATATACTTTATACACAACAAAGAAATAATTTTCCGAAAAAACTATTTCTTTTGAAAATAGAAAGTATCGAAATTTAGTATACTTTAATAAAATTTAGTATACTTTAAAAATTAAGCTTTCATTCAAGATTCAGAAGAAATATAAAAACATACAGAATAAGAATACTGTCCCTCAACTTACAGAAAGAATTAGCAGTAAAAAATAAAACACGAAACATAAAAAGGAAAAAGGTAGAGAAGTTATCAAAGAAGTTTATAATAAGATGTGATCAATAAACAGGAAAGATATTCTCTAATTAAATTATATATTTTCCCGCTGAAATTGGGAATCTGGCTTTGAAAAAAAAAAATCAAAGTCATTGAAATCTTAAACCCCTATCTGCTCAACTGGTAATTTAAATCATTTAAGGAAATTTTCTCTTCAATTTGCTTTCCTCAAATCTGAAGTCCTTCAGAAATTTAAAAAGGAAAAGAAAAATGCAGCCTGCAAAGATTAAAAATTATTTAAATGTGGCAAAATTTAAGCTAAGTGGTTCTTCTAAATTTCCCTCCTGTACTGTAAACTTGAAATCAACTTGTTTTAAAAAAAAAAAAAAATTGACAACCAGATGATTTTACAATTTTATTAGTACAGATGATTGGTTTCCAGTCTTTCAATAAATGAAACCATGTAACTGTCAATAATTTTTAAAGACTCCCTCAATATGTATACTATGTGTAGTATTATGACAGTATTATGACTTCTACAAGGCTTTAAAAAACAGACACATATTTCAAAAAGATTAGCAAGCAAATTAGACATATGTACTTCTCTAGAGACAGCAGTTGATCTGCCTATCCATTTAAGGACTCCTAGTAACTCAGTAACTCCTCAGAGATGTAAGAGCCATTGGGTGGGAACTACTAATTGAGAAGCCAGTTTAGAAAGGATATAACCCATTCACACATATTTAGTGTTTCATGGTTTATGATAGGGGTCCCACACCAATTCTGAAAAGTAGACAGGTAAAGTATAAGAATTCTTATTTTCCAAATGAGAAGATCAAAGTCTAGAGAGACGAAGGAAATGGGTCAAGGTTACACAGCTTAAGAACAGTGGAATTCTTATTAGATAGCATGTCTTACTACTTATTACTAACTCAATGTTTTTTTATCCATCACAACATAGTCAGCTGGTCATGGGAGGGCAGTGTAATTATTTTCATTAAAATCAGTCTAACATATTTAACCAATAATTCAGAGAGAGAAACAAGCATATTTTGACTTATACCTTCTTGGACTATTTAAAAACTTGACTGGCTACAATTCTACATAATAATCATTTTTAGGGTATTAAAATAAAAAAGAAATGCCAAAATGAGCTAGCATATGCTAAATAGATAGCCCACTAAGAAGAGTATTATGGAATAAGAAGACGATAAATTTCCAAACATTGCAAAATTTGCAAGCTCCTATATTTTTAAATTTCCACTTTGTACAGTCACTTCTAAATGGTTTAATCTATGAAACCCAACTGTCTAGATAATTTCTTAATGATCTTAAGGTCAAGTGGTTACATTAAAACTCATTAACACACAATTCATTAATTAGTTAAGAGGTAAGCCAATTTAGAACAATACATAAGACGATGTGCCAAAGAATGTGGGAAATAGCAATTAAAGGTTACTAAAAGAACTAAAAACGAAAAGTCAAGGAATGGGACACAGGCCACAATGCCTTAAAGCACATTATTTTGGATTTTAAAAGACCTTTATGACACTTTCTCTGTGTGTGATAGTAAAATGTTTCTTTTCTCTGCCCCATTCTAAAGAACCATTAAAAAAGCAAATTAAAATAGGTATGAAATAAAACGCTTACAGGTTTGTATCTCAGTGCATCTCTGTAGGATCCAAACAAAGCAGCCTGTGCCCTAAGAAAGGCCCTAGCTACTCCATCACCCGTAGCTGTAGACTGCTTCTTCAGTTTATTTTTCAGGGCCGAGACCTGCATGACAGAGAGGAACAGTTAAATTAACACCTCAGAAATTGGTACAGCGAGGTACGAACCCAATCAGCAGGCAAACCACAGTGTCTGCAGGTCAGCCAAAAACTCATCCTCCTCCCTGATAGCTTATCTTTTTAACTGCAGAGAGCACCTGCTGGTCTGTTAATTGAAACGAAAGCAGGAGCCGATAGTAACGTGCTAATGCAAATTGGTTTATGCTCTCTTTTTTTCCCAAGGCCTCTTGACATAAATAAGCTTTAATTATTTTACGGTAAACTGCCTGTGAGCCACTTTTCTGCAGATTTTTAGCAATTACAACATGTGTCTACTTGTTTTGAGAAGAAGCCGGTTGGTATCGTTCATTTCTGCCATGTAAGGTTATTTGTTACAGGTCCTCTAGGATCACTTACCATTTAATTTTATTTTTGTCTCATTTGCATATGTAATTTTCTACTCGTTTGTTGAATAGTTTTCACCATTATTAGACAAAAAGGCGGGGGGGAAGTTAAAGTGATTGAGAACCTACCATGAGTAGAGAATCATGTTATACACATGTTACACAGTGTCTCAGTTAGTTTTCACAGCCTTCTTTTTTTTTTTTTAATTTTATTTACTTATTTGACAGACAGAGATTACAAGTAGGCAGAGAGGCAGGCAGAGAGAGAGGAGGAAGCAGGCTCCCTGCTGAGCAGAGAGCCCGATGCGGGGCTCGATCCCAGGATCGACCATAACCTGAGCCGAAGGCAGAGGCTTTACCCACTGAGCCACCCAGGTGCCCCTCACAGCCTTCTAAGAAAGACATTTGTATTACCATTTATGAATGAAGAAACAGGGACTTAAAGATGTGAATCAGTTTGCCCTCCCTATACAGCTACTACATGGCAAGACTGAGATTTCAACCCAGTTCTGTCCAGTTTTTTCCCGACCACAATGTGCTGGGTTTGAGTTCAATGTCATCGCTTTATGAACCAGTAATCAGATTAATGTTTTTAAATCAAAGAAATATTTATTTCTCAGGAGTTTGCATAATTTCTCAAGGCATCCGAATTTGTTATCATTTTTCATACATTTCTGTCCTTCAAGTTCAGGTTCTCTGTATTTTATAGAATGGTTACAATTTATGAACAACCCTTACTTAGATGAGTATTCTGTAGGTATAATCACAATCCTGACGTATACTCTAATTTTTTTAAGGGAAATGATGTGCTACGTTCCTATCATCTAATTCACCCAACCAATTCTTTTCATGCGTTATAGAAAACTACACTGTCTACATTTAAAAAATATTGGTGCTCATATCATTCCTTATTGATGCTTTACATGGAAACATGAAGTCACATAAAAACCCTTTTTTTTTTTTTTTTTCAAGAAAACAAAACCGATGGGAGAAATTGTGGTTGGATTGCTCCCTTAACAGAGCATATTCTGACCCTTATGAAACCACCAGATAACAAAATAAAATAATGTCATTTCTCCTTTACATATATACCCAAGGAAGGGTATTTTTAAAAAATTTCTTTATGCAAGCAGCCCTGACTACTCCTGTAGATGATGATTGTAATTGAAGTGTCAACCTAATTAACAACTAAACTTTGAATAATGCTAATGAGAAATGAACACAGCATCAGAGGAAAGACCAGCTCTACAGGTGATAAACCTTCACAGTAGTGACATTTTCCAGTGTAAAGTCACAGTTACTGTGATCTGATCAAAGAAAGAGACCCCCATTGGGTCCAATTATAACCACAGTTTTGAAAAAATTATTGAGTTATGATGTTCATAATCTATGCAGAAAGGCCTTTGCAGTATAGGTCTTCTCCCCATAGCTGTGATCTTTTCAATTTATATCCAAGCTCCATAGATTCAGATAAAAGTTTGGAGCCTAATTCATTTAGCCCACAAAGTGCATAAATCACAATTCATTTAAGAGGAAGTTTTTATTATTAAAATCTAAACTCAATAAATGCACATTTTAAGGCAACCTACATATTCAAACGATGTAGCTAAATGATGCAAAGTCAAAGTCTTATGATTTGTCTTTTATTTTGAAGTTTGAAATAATGTTATTTTTTAAGCTTCAACTGCCTTTAATGAAAAACAAAGGAAGTGAATATCACTACATGTATTTAATAACTGCCCCCCTCAAAAAAGGCTTATGATGGAAGGAATATGTCTTTCCATGTATTATAAAAAGTAAATGGTGGCGTTTTTTTTTAATTTACTTTTGAAAATAAAAAAAAATAAAATGTCATGCCTTGCTTACATCTTAGCAAAAGAAAATTCTTCAAAGTGTACTTTTCTATAAAACATGAAATTGACAGTTCAGCTCTCCACAAACTGAGTATTCTTAAGACAATCATAATACATGCTTAGAGTGAATGTAGGCAAGTCAAGCCATGCCTTAGCCTTCTTTACCCCAAGGCTTTAGATGCTGAATTCAGTACTTCTTAAGCTAGCCAGGATCTTAATCATTTTGCCACAAGCTCTTCCTAGCCAAACTGTAAATATGGGGCCTTCACCTCCAAAATTTAATTTTTAATTTTTAATTTTTAGTTCCTGAGATCCCTCAGAAAACACTTGTTCTAGAACTCTGTGGTCCAATACAGTAGCCACTTGAAATGTGACTAATCCAAATGGGGATTTGCTTTAAGTGTAAAATATACACTGGATTTTGAAGACTTACTACCCCCCCAAAGTAAAATATCTCATTAATAATTTTTATATTGATTTCATAACAAAACAGTATTTTGAACATTTGGCTAAACAAAATATATTAAAATTAATTTCACCCATTATTTTACTTTCAACATGGCTACCAGAAAATTTAAAATTATATATGTGGCTCACATTTCCACTGAATAGTACTATTCTACATGAGCATACTACCCAATGTGAGATGTAAGACTAAAACATTGCCTGGTAAGAAATACAGTTACATTGTTACTTTGCTTATATCTACATTACTTCAACCTTCACAAACTGCTTGAAAAGGTTTTCTTTGACCTACTCTAGGAGGGCTTTGACTGTCAGTAAGTAGATCTGAAGTTGTTCCTATTTTTCAGAGACCAAGAAGGCAGGTGAGTTAACTGTTTCTTGAATGCACAAATGAATGCTCAAAAATAGTTTGTAAGAATGAAATAGAGTTTTTAAAATCAGTTTTAGATAGAAAGATATGACTCTAATATAAAGTGACTGTGTCAACCTTGCTGTTTCCCTGTCCTTTAGATCATTGGAGTAAATTATCACCAGTTACCAATGCCCTCTGCAGTGCTAATTAGCTTTTAGCAGTTTTTATCTATAAAAATGGTGATGTCTCCTCTGTACTTTTTCAATATTTCGTCTGGGAAATGGCATTTCTGCTTTAATTTCCAAACTTCTAAATTTAATTATGAAATAAATGTACATTTTCCCACAAATCATCAAGTTTATATTCACATGTAACCCTGAACTCAGAAGAGCCTTTGAACTTTAGTCACCTGGCTCTTATCACACAATCCCATTATGAGACACTGAAAAAGTATTCATTGTTTTCTCTTTTTATTCTTACGAAAGTAAGCAAGCCTCAAACTCCAATGGCTAAAGACTACTTCAAAACTGACATCTGATTTTATTATGATACTCTTTAATCTGTGAATAAATTATCTTTCTAAGTCTAATCAAGTACACTAGACTAAAAAAAAAGTTAAACGGTGAAAAGAACTTCAGAAATAAATATCATTTCATGGCTCTTATCAAATGTTTAAATTCATTTCATACAGTGAGAATTCAGGCTTCCAAGCAGCCGTCCACAGGAGGAATTATAACCTGGGTTTAGCACAGTGGGAGTTCACTGCAACATGAATATTACCAACAATTCTCCATTTTTACCCTCTTAACACTAAAGTGACTATGAATAAAAGTAGGGAATTACATGAGTAAACATAACAAACAGGTATAAAGTAAAAGAGTGCAAGCCACGTGCACACAGTCTGAGTAATGAAGTAATTATGCCAACCAGGAGTTAGGAAGGGAGAGCACATTAAAGGAGCTGAGTTTTTCAGAGAAGTGACAGATTTTTCTCTTGACTTTTAGATGTGTCTTTTCAGGAAACATAAAGTAACCCTTATACCCAGAAATTTTAATTTTGCTCTTTAGGATCACAAAGATAAACATCAGGGTAAAGAGCAGAAGATAAAAATAAATGTCCAGAAATAATATTTAGATAAACTACACAACCCTAAAACACCCCTCTGATGTTTTTAAATACCTCCTTTTGTGAACTACACTGTACTAGAGAATCCACATCCATTTAGAAAAGTTAGAGCTTCAACTTATCTGCTTTAGAAAAAAGTTACAAAGATAAAAAGTTGTATTCTCCCTTGAAACATCTTATGGTCATCACATGAAAAATCCCTACATTTCTTTAATCCTTCTAATGTCCAGGTTTTTTTAGAAACAAAATTAACACCCTATCCTCTTAATGTAATTTTTTTAGTGAGCTTCTACTTAAGGATTAAAACAGTGAGGGCGCCTGGGTGGCTCAGTGGGTTAAAGCCTCTGCCTTCGGCTCAGGTCATGATCTCAGGGTCCTGGGATCAAGCCCCGCATTGGGCTCTCTGCTCAGCAAGGAGCCTGCTTCCTCCTCTCTCTCTGCCTGCTTCTCTGTGATCTCCATCTGTCAAATAAATAAATAAAATCTTTAAAAAAACAAAACTAAACTAAACAAACAAACAAAAAAAACAGTGACCATTTTAAATGAAAAGCACGGGATATACCTGTGAAGGGTATCATTATCCTGGTCTCTTTTATGCTTAAATTACCTATCAAAACCTAATTAATATAGGGTCAGTTCTAACTATTTTCCTTTAAGAGGCCATTATAAGATGAAGACAATCAAACTGCTCCACTGCGAGCCCAATGTTAGGCCAGCATCTCTACTATCAATGTCACTTCCATTCATCCAGTTACTCAAAAAGGAATCTTGCAGGTCTTCCTCAACACTTGACCCTTTTTCATCTCCCATATGCAACACATCACCAAGCACTGTCAGTTAGTCCTCTGATGGAGACTCAAATCTATCCACTTTTCTCTACATCTGCCACTATCAAGTTCAAGCAACTAGCATCTCTACCTAGACTACTGCAAATGGTCTCAACCATTTCAGTGGATCTTCCTGCTTCATTCCTTATACTGAGAAATCTTCAGGACCTAGACCCCAAGATGATATTTTTTAGAAGTCAAAGTAGATCACACTATTCCTTTGTTAAATATCTCCAACGAATTTCCAATAAAGTCCAAATGTCTTAACAAGAACTACAGATCTTTTTTGATGGCACCACCTATCTCTACAACCTCATTTTACATAATTCTCTCTTTTGTTCATCTCACTACAACTATACAAGACTTTCCATTTCTTGAACTTGCCAACCGCTTCCCCACAGTAGAATCTTTGTACATGCTATTCCTCCTCCTCTCACTTTGCACAGCTACTCACACTTATCATTCAGGCCAATTCTGGAACAGGTATTTTGACACACTGAGCTCAGCTGGACCACAAATGGCTAATCTGAGGATTTCGACTGATAAGAATGACATCTCAGTTTGGCTAAAATCATCTTCATTTCAGCTTACTTATGGCAATATGACTACTGGTCCGCTAACATCCACTATCCCTCTCTTTGGTAAAAGAAATCCTAAGTTTTAACTAGTGCTTGCTCAACCTCCTTATGCTGACCCAGCTATTTTCCATCATCCCTCATGGCTTGTGGTTAGGTTCAGATGAATTGAATGTGAGTTCCATGAGAGCAGTATATTATGTCTTCCTGTTCACTCAGCTCCTAGCATAATACAGGTATTATAATGGGTGCTTGATAATAATCAAATGAATGAATGAATGAATGAATAAGCAACCTATCACACTTCTACATTAATTTCTCTAGTTCAATGGATCAGAATATCTATGATGGGGCCCAGGAACATAATTCATTGAAAAGTTCACGAAGTCATTATTATATCAGCAAGATTTGGGAACCACTGTTGTGACAGTGCACACAGTATCATGCATACAAAAAACTCTCTTGAATGTGGAAAAGCCAAGAACTTAAAGGACTAGAAACAAATTGGAAATTATCTTTAAAGCCCAAATCAAGGTCTTTACATTTTTAAATATATGTATATATGTATGTATGTATTAGCAGTAAGAAGAGAGAGAAGCATCCCATTAAGATGTTACAGGGAAAAAAAAAAGACATTCGGAGAAAGGCTAGGTAATTTAGTTGGAAATGAAAACCTATGAGAAACTCAAGGAACTTCATGAGTACTTAAAATCACTACAAGTAACAAACTATAAATCAACTGTAAAATGGCAAAAGTACAGAGACATAAAGAAGTGAACTGCTAAAGTCTGTTCACTGCAGTGGGAGGGACAGATTCTCTTACTCAGTTGGGAGTAAATAACAAAGACCTTTTAAAAGTTTGGAAGCCCAGTTAATTAAGGTTTTGACTTTTGTTTTTTTGTTTTATTTTGCTTTTGTATTTAAAGTTTAGATTTTAAAAAAAAGTACAAAAAAATAGCAAGATCTATAGTTTACTTACAAACAACAACAAAACACCTGTTATAAACAATCACATCTCTCAAAATATTTAAAAGAATAGTGAGTTTCCACAGACACCCGAAGTCCTGTGTAGAAGCACGATGAGGGACATCACAACACGGTCTCCCTTTCCAGAGAGAGGAAATAAGTTCCACTCACAACCAAAAAAGTGTATGTTAAACATGCATCCAGGTTTCTTCTTTTTATTACTATAAAAGATGAAAATATCCTTATAAAATGTTCTAAGATAACTCTAAACAGGGACTTTGAAAGCAACTTCTATTACAAAAGATAAAAGAAATGCACTTACGTTTCCCTTCAACCATCACTTACTGAATGGCTACTATTTACAAAGCCCTGTGCTAAGGCTCTCTGGCAGGGACAATGTGCATCTAGGTGCCTGAATTCTGACAGCGGGAGATTGAGGAGAGAGCAGGACTGCATTTCTCCAGGGGAAAACTGGAAGCAGTATTTGTCTCCTCAAGTCTACTCTATTGACCACACCCCACCTCCAACATAAAATTCCTCTAAATTACTCTAGAACTTGAATAAATTCAGTTTATCTTTCTAAACTGGCCACTCCAAAAATTTGCTGGGGAATTTATTTACTGCTAAATATGATAAGGATTCTAGCAGAGCTGTGGCAAACCTGGAACTAATATAATATTCTCTGGGGCCTTTTTTTTTCTTTATAACATATACTATGACAATTTAACATATTAAACTTTCATGTTAGGTTAGAGGAAATATACAAAAATTAAACATATATTAACTCTACTACAGTTGCAAGAGTTAAATTTGTTTACATACTTTCATTTTTTATAAAGCTGATTTAAGAAAATTCTCTGAAATAGCCAACTCTTTTCCAAACTTATTCCAAAATTAATTAAGTCACTTGAATGCAGGTATCTTACATTTTTACTTAAAGACAGTGTTTTGGGACTTTTCTCCAGGTCTTCAGGCTTTTAATTTAATGATTTTTGGTGATTCAGAGCAATTTGTGTCTTTGCTTTTCATTACACAATAAAACCATTAACCTTTCTTTCATGTGATACTTTAAAGTATCACTAAAAGTCGCAAAATATTTTAGAGGACCTCATTTTATAATAAAGTATTTTCAATACTTTAGTAATCAAATATGCTTTCTACTAAACGTAGCTATCCTATAACATACCAGGTCGTATAGTGAATTGCACAACCTTAATGTCCATACCCTCATAATAGAAAATTAAAAAATCATTTTCCAATAGTGTGTTATATAAGATGAAAATAAGTTTTTAAAAGTATTAACAATCCTAATCTAAATCAAATAGATCATACTGATATTTCTTCAGCAAGATTAGAATAGAGAGTAAGCTTCTGTATTAAATTCTAAAACAGTTACTCATTACACTGTATATCATGTTTATATGAGAGGGACCATGATCTAGAGTTTAGGGCATAAGTATGACAGGATCAACCTATATGAACTAAAGCTCTAGAAATACCATTAACAGTATACTTTCTGTGTCTTCGTCTTCTTATCTAAAATAGGAATAAGTATATTGACCTGAGAGTATATTATTTTCTTACAATCTAATGAGTTAAAATTATTTAAAGACTGTTAAGCAACATGGGCCAAAATTCATTTTCCTGGTAATGGATATTTTAATGTATGTAACTTTTTCAGATGTCAATTCTAACCTGCTTTCATCTATAAGAATTAGTTTATAATTGTTCCAACTTAATTTTCTCATGAAGAGATTTCCTAAATCTCATTATAATTCTAATTAGCTTAATTTTCTAACAAGTGAGTTATCCTATTTATTTTTGAAATAGTTAACAATTCTCCAAATTCTTTTTAAAAATATTAATGATGATAAAAATTAAAAGCAGTTGTACCACAGAAATAGAACATTTTAAATTATTATATAATTGAAAACTAAATTTGTATATATATTTGGAATGAGGAGGTCTCAATAGTACATTATCTTAGATTAAAATGAACTCACTTGAAATTTCAAATGTTGTATTTAATTCAACTGTTTTAATTTCCCCACACTTAAAAACATACCACAGTAACACTAAATTCAACTGATATTGTTACATAGTCCTAAAATTTATTTTTTATATAAAAACAACCTACATGTTTAAAGGTATCCATATTTGACATAGCCACTAAAAAATAAAATCACAGTGCATGAAGACAGAAAACTACAAAAGTACATTTTAATGGATCTACTGCTTTTAAAAGATAGTCCATGTAATAATCAATATCGTGAAAATCACTCTCAATAAAATTTTTTTTCTTTTAATGATCCAAATCTATAGTGAAATGATGAAATCGAAAAACAAGTGTTCTTGTCAGAAGACAGGAAGAGAGTTTTTTCCCTTCCCTTAAGGAAAAACAAAGGATTCCTGAAAGCCTTGCCCTGATTTATTTTTCCAATTTTAAATACCTTAAGAGTAGCGGAACTGCTACTGGCATGGTAGTATTTCTAACAGTCAATAAATCTAAAATATTATGTGTGAATATTGGAATGAAGCCATTAAGAAGATTACAGCATGCAACACAGCAGAGGGTCCACAGGAAAAAAGAACTAGTAATTCAGGACAACTGTGACCACTGACCTCTGAACAGCCAAGACCACTGGTCAAGCTGACACAGTAATAGAGTGCACATGCATAGAAAGTCATCTAGCCTGTAAGTATAATTTAAATGCTTTGGTGGATGATTTTTAAAAGCACCCCTTTTAAATATCAGTTAATTTATTAAATAATCAAACAATACCAGTAGTACAATTTTTCAGGATTCTAGTATATCTTATTAATTTATTTAATTAAAATAAGTAAAATAAATCACAAAAAATTCAGTAAGATCATTTGTTAATTTTAACACAACTCATTTAAGACATTTATATTTAGAGCAAATATGATGCAATAACTTTATCATATCTCCTACAGAACTACAAGAGATAGCTTTTGGAAAACTGATGAAAAAGCTAAATTTATTAGAGAGGGTTAAACAATCACCTAAAATATTTTTAGAAAATGATCATAACTTTAAAACCTCTCATACTTTTAGCAAGTGGTCCTAGTTCCACCCCAGAGTTGTATCCACTTATTCACTGTTCAAATTTGTCTGTAAGTCTGCAGCCTTTAATTTCGAGCATACGTATAGTTATATCTACACCACCTAGCAGTGTGCCTTATTATGATTTTTTAAAATTTCTAGTTATGTACAGTTAACCTTTACTTGTAAATAAAGGAGATGGTTCCTCCTGTCATTTTACATTTTTAGGCTTCCACATTTTGTGAGTACTATTTAACTTCTTCACATCTTAAAATAAATGTTTTAATAACAAACTAATCATACTGGGAAAATAGTACTTCTCAATTAAAAAAGAATCACCCATCGAAAGAATTACTATTAAGGACTGTTTTTCTCAAAGAAATAAAATCAACCATCATTGAAACTGACTATAAAAATTTTTATGACACAAAAATGCTGAATTATTTCTCTCTTTTCTTTCTCCTCTTTTTTCCTCTTTTCTTTTTCAATAAACAAACCTTTCTCATTAGGGCATTAACAGCAGGAAATGCATTGCACATAAGGACAATATTTGTAAAAGTTGGGACTTTATTTCATAATTATTTTTCTATCCAATGAAGAATTCTTTGATGAATTTCTAAATGAATAACTCTAATCATTTCTAGCAGCTTCTGCAAAATTTTTGTAATGAGGCAATCTAGTTATAATGAGCTAAAGAGATAATATAATTCTTTACTGGCCTGGGTTTGGATTTGTTCATACATAGCATAAATTTTACTACAGTAAGATAAAGTAGTTCAATTTAATTTGCTTCAAGGTCAGCAAATATTTTAGGTTATTTATGGGCATAAATAATCTGAATTTAACTTTAAAATCACATTTTTCCTATCACTAGCCATAAGAACAATTAGAGCCAGTATTACTGTATTTTTTGAGTTTGAAATTTTTAAATTCACTTTCTCAAACTCCCTGGTAATGATTTCAAAGTACTTGCAATGTTGCAGGAAAATATATGATGGAGGATTTTTATTTCCAAATTTTACTATCTCTGAAAAAAGTGGATTTTTTAGGAGAATTATTTTTAACTTAGAACTATGTTATAAAGATATTTTTAAGTAGCCATTAATATATATACAGAAACAGTACTGGTCTGCATTTTTGCCCTGTTCTAAGGAATACGGAGGCCAAAAAAATGCACTTTCGGTGACTAACATGAAACACAGAATACATCCTATTATAAGCTGCAGACACACACACACACGCACACACACACGCGCGCACACACACACACACACACACACCCTCTGCAAGATCAAAGACCAGAAGAGAACTGGCACTTAATTTATCAGCCTTTACAGACAAAAGACAGTTTTCGTCATTTCAAAAGGATCAGATGTCTTTTATGACAAACTGGGTTTGCAGTTTAATTTACAAATAGAATTCTAAGTAAGCAGTCTTTGCTCTGCCAAAGCAAATGACAAACAGTGTAGGTTTTCATTCTTGCGGCCCTCAGCAGGATAGAAAAGATTAAAATAAAACTGAAATAATTTAGAGAAAACAAATAAATGTTTCAGAAAGTTGAGGGAGATCAAAGCCAGAATTTTCTGACCCCAACTGTACAAGCATTTCTTATTATATTGACCAGTGCCATCAGATCATTAATTAAAAGGAAAAGCACTGGCAGGTGGCAGGGAAGCAAAAGCCGGTAATTGGCCCCCTTCTTCTCCTTGCCTTCAAAAACTCTCTCATTCTTTTGCAAGACATGCCACTAGGCAGACAGAAATGCCTACTTTGTAATATAATGATTAAGATGAGATGAAGAGACTTAGGTTTAAAGAAACTCTGCCTAATGAATGCATCTAGCTTTTTAATTATGATCCTACTTTTACAATAGGAATAGGATGTTCCATTCAACATCTCCTCAACTGCCAAAAGGTAGAAAATGTTAAATATAGAATCTACACAGATTCCTCTCACACCCATGCACATACTCAGCCCTTTTATTTCAGATAGAAAACTGGGGAAAACAACTCTTGGCAATTCAAGGGTCCAGGAGAAAACATATCTACCTGTATCTATTGCTCTATCTATATCTTCATCTATATACACCACAAAATAGCCTTCAGACTTACCACATCACTCGGTAGGTTGTTCAAGTCATTAAATGGTGATTCTAAAGTGTTTGTGTCAACATTTAACATAACCACATCCTCCAATGATTTATTTTTCACTCTCTGTTCAAAAAACACAATCATAAATAAACATCTTAGTATATTTCCTTCCAAAACTGTAATGAGCTTAGAAATGTAGAGAAAATTCTCTTAACTATAATTAGCTTTGGGAAAAGAAAAAAGGAAAATCCTCTATTATAAGAACATATAAATGACTTTGCCTTGTGAGAAAGAAAGTTTGTTCATAATCATTCGAAAAGATTGGGTAAAAAAAATCTTTAATATAGAATGCTTGGTCATCTAAACACATTGATTTAGTTTAGAGATGTTGAATATAATTTAACTACCAAAGAGATATTATAACAAAAACTCACAAAATAGGCACAGCTACATTAAACTCTCCATATTTAAAACTTTATCAAATGAATTTTGATCCTATTGATACAGGAACTTGTGGCCACCTCTATACCTATTTTTAGCATAAATCATATTGTAGGACTAACATAAGCCAATAAGTATGACTTCTATAAGTGAACTAAGTTTTAAACAAACATTTTCTCTGTATTTCCCTATCAATTCAGTATAAGCTGATGATGAGGACTGTAAGTCGAATAAGTAAAATGATAAAGATGGCCATAATAAGGAATTGTTAGTAAAATTTATCACGTGAATTTAATATAACAGACCAAATTTAATAGCCTATCAGAGTGTTTGACTTGTCTTATTTGTTTGACATTTTAATCAAACGGCCAAATTATCTCAATATGTGGACTAACGACAGTAAATTAGAATTTCATCAAATTTTTCATCCTTAAAGAAAGAAAACACAGTTTATTTTTCCCAAACTAACAGGTATATTAAAATCATATAAATCTATTTGCTTTATTTAAATGATAGCAAATAGTATTACTTTTTGATGCAAATAAATAAGGTGCTCATTAATAAGACCTATCAGAATTCCATAATTGCATAGGTCAACTGGCAATAAGTAAATTAACTGCAGTGTAGTATTTTTCTTCAGTATAGTATTTTTTTAAAAATGACATTCTAGAATAATAGGCATTTTTGAGAATTATTAAATACCTTAAATTTTAAATTGGTCAAATCAATTTTTTTTAAGTTGTTCAGGAACGAAATTTCCTTGATCCACTTAGAACCTCCAACCTCTGCTTTTAGGCAGAATGTTAAGTTTGCTAGGAAAATGGTGGTCTAGAGTAGGGAATTTGTATTTGTTAAGAAAGCCATAGTGTTTGTGTAGAATATGAATTCTCAAGGGAACACATCATTTAAAAAATCCATCTTATAAAAAACATTGTAAGTTCTCTAAAATAAGAGTCAGGATTGCTGTTTCTTAGAAATTAAGAGACAACCATGTACAACTGTGACACTATTCACAAAACATTTTATAAATAAACTTATCCTCTTTTCTTTGCATATGTACACACATACGCAAAAAAGGCTTACATAAGTATTTAGTTATCTATGAGTTAACTACAGCATAAATACAAAAATAACCCATTTCAGATGCAAAAATACATTTATATTTGTGGCATACGGGTGGGAAAGGTGTGTCATAGTTTTGATTTCCACCTTCAATTCTAAGTTGTCCCTTTTAACAGAAACTATAAAGATAATCCAGAAACCCACTTATTAAAGGATGAAATGAGCTCCTCTAAATAGCCTGGAAAAATGGTTATGTGATACCTAAATATTTTGTGATGACACAAAGCTCAACTCTGAAAAATAAGACTGGTATTAACATGAAATGTATACTTTTTTCCAAGTTGCACTTAGTTTTAAAAAGTCTGATAAAAGCTGAATATTAAATTCTGTTCAAGGGACCATTTGCTAAGAATGGAAAATGTACTAATTTCAATAAATCAATACAATGAAACTCACTAAAATAAGAATGAGTCTACATAAGCAGCAAAAAGTGAAATATAGTATGTAATTTAAAAAATTTTTTTTAAATTTGGATTAATGTCAGTATTTCATCTACATTTCCTTCCAAGTCAGGCTTTAACTATTTTCTAAACAGGAGTAAAAGGTTATACAGTATATAAAATGGTACCACTTTCTCTCTCTCATATTTTAATAGTTCATAAAATTCATCAGCTTGCTTGGATTGGGAAAGAGTAAGAAAAAGGAGAACTTGCTTTTTTCTTCAAAAATAAGAAAATAGTATCAGGACAGAGACCAAAAGTCTTATGAAAGAAAACAGTAAGGTATTAAAGTAGTGAGTTTTTCTCCCACATCCTCTCTATATAATAACGCATCCAGGCAATGTGACTATGAATGTGCATCATATGTGTTACTATGATGCACTATGTTACTCTGAGTGGCAGTAGACCCATCTTCTTGTAAAACTGAGCCAACATTTTAGTTAGAATTTCTTCTGTATTTTAAAACACATAATACAATCCACTAACTTATTTCTCATCAATTACAGGCCTTTGAGTTCATCTCTAAAGTCTAATTTTCAGGGAGAACAAAATGTCCTTATCCTTTATTTTGAAGCAAATTTACATTTTCAAAAGAAATTTCTAGCCATCTTTCACTCATGATTACATAAAAATAATTAAAAGAAAGATTTGAAAGGATATTAGTTTCACATCTTTGAACAATTATATCTAGAAGTCTTTGTAAATCTATTATGTTGAAACTGTATTGACCAAGAGAGAGAATATGGAATATTTTGATTATTCGTAAAAAAAAAAAAATCTGTTGTAAATGCAGCCAAGCAAAATGTAAAAAATTACTCAGTTCAGTCTCACATATAAAAATATCTAAATAGATATACCCATACTTTAATTATAATACCATTAATATAAAATAAGAAAGTACGAAAGATTTTTAAAAATGTGCCATTAATGATTAAATAAGAATGGAATTGCAGGATGCATATTATCTTGTAATAAACTAAGGAGAAAGTTACTAAATGTTACCCAACTGGTTTAAAGACATTCTTGAAGTTCCTTTTATACCTTCTCATTCACTATTAAACCAAATAAACCAACAGAACTGACTACAAAGACAGTTCAGTAAGTCCAGAGTATAAAAAGGTACCGAGATTTCAGGCAATCTAGTCATGGCTCTAAACAGTCTCATTTAATGATGAGCCAATTTAAAACAGAATGGACCATTTCTCTAAGATAATACTGCAAGAAGAAAAAAATTCTTAAGCAATTTGCTCCTTAAAAAAAGGACTGGTTTTCACTAGAGATATCCAATAAATATATGGTAAGTGTGATCAAATATTTAAAACATGCACCCATTTCCATAATATTTTGGAAAAGCTGAATCATTTGTATTAAAAGTTGATATAGAACCATTATGCAAAAAATATATATAACATCAACAGGTACAATAAACAACTTTAAATGTTTTTCTTCTGTACAAATAAACATATTATAAAAATGATGTATTCTATTAGATACATTATAAGAAGGGACATGTGCACTAATATAAAATTCAAATTTGATGACTTCTTTGAATCCATACCAATTGTGGTTAGATTTCATACAGTGAAAATACTGATGAACAAAATACCAGTTATATATTCTACAATCAAATAACAGACTAAATACCTACAAACTCATGTTTTATTTTATGCAAATTGACCTTTCACTGCCAGCACCTTGTCATAAAAGAACAAGTTTTCTAAAAATTAATAAAGATTCATAATGTTATCCAACTCAGACTTCAAAATTAAAAACAAATTAAGTCTACTAAAGAAATTCATTAAAATGTATTATCTGTTAATGATTAAACAAATAAAAAGTGTTGCCCTAGCATTCTGCAAAAGGAGAAAACGACCAAAACCAGAGCACATGTAGGATTCTCTAACTTGGGAAGGACTACTACAGGAACATGATTTCTCCAGACATGATCCTCAGGAGTTTTAAAATAATCAATGGGATCTTCCTTGATCTGCAAAGTGAGGATTGATGTTGTACACAGTGACAACAACTAATAAGAAAACCAAATCTAACTCATTTAGGTTGCTGATTAGAAATTGGGTTAATATACAATATGCACAATCAGCAAAAGAAAAAAAAGAAAAAAGAAAACTGAATAAAACTGAAATCAGCTAGCATAATGATGCTATGCAACTGACCCAAGTCTTCTGTTTGGATCCAAGTCTTCTGTTTATGCTTTTTTTAGAATCTAATCTTCTAAGAAATCTTCTCTGGAAGTTTCACTGATTCCAAGTACAAGGTATTTAAAGTTCAAAGTTTTTCACTATAATGATGACAAGTCACAAAAATCATTTTGGAATGAAGTGATAACAGTACAAAAAAATCAATGCATCTTAAAACCCTAACAGGACTGGAAATTTTAAAAAATTTAAAGCTATATTCTAATTTAAAATTTCATGATTAGTGTATTAAAATCACACCTTGAAAAAGCACATTGACAAACTGGATCATAATGGATTAAAAAATGAAAACATTTTCCCTTTATAACTCATAAGTACCTAGAATCTGACCTTCAAAATAAGGTCTGAAGATGAAATAAGTATAAAAGATCCCAAGTGTCATAAAAAAAAGTGGTTCATCAAAGACTAAGTTTTTGGTATGTAATACTTACCACATACCTTGACCAAATTTAACATACTTTCATGGTTTTCATGCCCTCAAAGATGGTCATTCAGTATACTAATTAAAATGTAATTATTCCAAATATTACCTTTTTGAAAATGATTGTGTAAGTATACAATAATTCAACATTTGCAACTGTTTTATACTATTCAACTGATACTCTTTGAAAACACAACTGTTTTAACTATTATTTTTATTAATCAATTTACCACTCATGCATCTCATGTCTGAAAGATACTCACCTCTATGAGGCTGGAGTGTATTCCAATCAGGTATGGCATTGGAGCACTAAATTAAAGATATATAATGTATATATTCATAAGTTCATTACAACTGAAACAACTATATAAGTAATTCAGAAAGTTTAAAAACTTAATTAAAGGTACAGTTCTAATAAAGCCCATTATAGGTATTTAAAATTATTCAATACATAAAAATAAAATTCAATTGGAGAGGCCATGAATATATTCAAATTAAGGTTTATTTGCATAAAAATCACAAAATCATTTATAATTAAAGAGTGGTAATGCCTAAAAAAACTTTTTTTTAAATTTTTTTTAAAGATTTTATTTATTTATTTGACAGAGACACAGCAAGAGAGAGAGCACGAGCAGAGGGAGTGGGAGAGAGAGAAGCAGGCTCCCCGCTGAGCAGGGAGCCCGATGCGGGGCTCGATCCCAGGACCCTGGGATCATAACCTGAGCTGAAGGCAGACGCTTAACGACTGAGCCACCCAGGCGCCCCCAAAACTTTTAATTATGAAGAATATTAGAGTCTAGGCCATTGTCTGAGTTAAACCTTCCACATACTTCATATCAAACATATCCTAATTATCAAATTTATTCACATTTCTTTTATATGCCTTTTTAAAATTCAGTTGGATTCTTATTTCTGTCATTTTCTTACTATATCATCATTGTTTCACACCTACAATGGCAACAAAATTTTTTGATTTAGTCAATCACCCAATATTTATTGAGACCGACTATATGCCAGGCACTATTTTGGAACTAGAAGAACAAAGATAAACAAGTTCTTCCTCTACTATTATAATTCTCTTTCTGTACTTTCTGCTCATGTACGTTGTCCTTTATTTAAATGTCATACAGTATGGTGACTGACATAATAAGTAAGTAAGTAAATACATAAATATATGTCATACATTCCTATTTATACCATTTTCACTTCTAGTAATAAAATAATTTTAACAAATCACAATATTAGAGTTGTAAGAATAATACTGAAATAATTAATTCAACAAATAATATCTGAAGCACACCAGATGCTAGAACCTGGGCTATGGGCTAGGTATAATAATAAATGATACAAACAAAATATATTCCTTTGTGGATCTTACACTCCCAGCAGAGGATACAGATATTAAATAATTTTAATAACATAAAATCAGGCTTATAAGTAAGTTCAGAAATATTTATCATAAAATATAAGAAGGGAATTATCCAACTTGACATTTTGAAATCAAAATATTATTTAACAAGAAAACGTGAGAATGGACAGGTGTCTACAAAGGTGATAGAAGATATGTATATAAATAGCTATCTAAAAATAAAAAATTTTTGACATTTCTTGTATAGCTATCTCTGTGTTATAGTTAATGAAACATTTTCTATATTAATGAAAACAGATAATCTTTTTCAAAGAATGTGCTTAATTTTCGAAATATCATTTTCACTATTAGAGTTGAGCTGTCCAAACTCCTGCATATCCACTTTGCTACTGAGAACCGGTCACAGATAAAGCTAACAGTGCTCAACAGTTTCCAAAGTAACCTAAAACAGCTTCAAATTTATTTAAAGATGGCTTAACCACTAACATATACCCAAAATTCACCAAAAATAAGGATGGTTAAAGTTTATAATTGACTTCTCATTATCCTGTTCATTATTTCTTATTGTATTAGATTCCATCTAATTCCCTTTTGTAGCTTTGTTCCTTCCTATCTTTTTTTTTTTAATACAATAGACCATCTGGAATTGATCTGATATTATGGATCATTTGACTGAAAGTTAAGAACTATTTATAGGCCTTGATATCCTTAAGACCTAACAGATTTTCTGCCTTCAAAAGGAAACAGGAGGAATAAATGTGGACTGTTCCACTTCTGCTTAAATAAAGGAAGGGTGATTACTTCCCTAGTTCAAGTTCTCATCTCTGGAATTCCTTCTGGTACTCCACAGAAGACATAAAATATATGTCACTAACTATTCTGGGCTCCCACGACTAGGTTCAGAACATTTTCACAAAACAGGGTAGCAAATCCCAAGATCTTAAATATGTCAAGCTGTCCATGTCCAAAATAGCATAAAATCATTCAAGTTACTGTGCAAACTTCCAATTCACCCCAGGTTTATCCTACCTACAAAATTTACAACATAGAAAGTCCACGGTATCTCAAATTTTGAAGCACATTTTAATACAATGAATGTTCATCAAAAATATATAAGCTTTCTAAAGTTAACAATTACTATGTCCATTTTACAGATGTTGGACGAACACTGAATGGATCAGATTTCAAAAATTCAGAGCCAAAAGTAGTAGCTAACCTACTGAAGTCCTACGAAATACAGCTAACTCTTTTAAAACTTCAAGAGAGCTAGTGATTTCTTGAAATACAAAAAAAAATGTTTTAGCAGTTGTTAAACTGGAATAAAAATTCAATAAAGGGCTCGTATGTAGAACTTAGTAATGAAGTAACTTGTAACTGTTTCAATGAGATTACTGGGTATCTACGTGTTTTTATCTCACTAATTACTAACAAAACATATAGAGATGTTAGAACTGCAAACATTATTAATCTGGAGCACAAATTCTTAAAATAATCATGATGTTTTGCATATAGATTTTATAAAATACATTTTATAGACAGATTTTGTATTTTATGGAATACAGACTTTACTGGTTATTTCTTTCTCATGAAAATTGGATTGTGCACCTCCTAATATTAAATCAGCCAATCTCATGAAAAGTAATTTTGCAACCCTAGCTGAAATCTCCTAATTAGATTAGAGTGTTAATAAGTCAGGAAGAGATCCTTGGCAACACAGATGTTTTATCATCCACATGCTAAATTGTCCTAGATCTTTCTGTCAATGAAGTTATTCTGCAAAGATAGGATACAGGAGACTATCATGACTACTTCTCTTGGGTAGCAATTAATCTCTACCAAAAAATAATCACCATGCAATACCTTTTTTTTTCTTTCTAGGTTTTCTTACAGAAACCACCCGTGGGTACACAGTAACAGCAGTCTATTAACTTAGGTAGTCTAAACAGCACAATTTTCCATTTATGCTTTAAAAAACAATTCTCTCAAAAGCTAAATCTGTTTCTTTCACGGAAAGAAGAATCAGATAGGTTGATGACGTAAAAAAGTGACTCTTGAACAACTAAAGATGATTATAATTTTACTGGTACTACAGTGAGACTACCTCCTAGGTGTTTAGGTACTCAGAAAGGTTAAGCCTATGTGGCAGTATCATGGACTTGCCACATTAAAGTTCTCTTTCCCTCTCCGTCCCTCTTTTTCTCTCTCTCGTAGTAAAAACACTTCATAAGAGCTTTGCCTTCTTAAGAAAATGTTAACCATAGGCACAATATTGTGCAGCAGACCTCTGGAACTTAACCATCTTGTATAACTGAAATCTTATACCTGTTAAATAGAAATTCCCATCCTTCCTTTATACTAGTAGATTAAAAGAAGATGTAGATGGTGTTATTTCCTCCCAGTCACCTTCCCTATCCTACTAAGCAGTGTGGGCCACTTCTTCCTAGGTGTCACCGTCCAAGTTGCTTTTATATGCCTCTGGTATAAACCTTATAGTACTGAAGTATTACTCTGTGTTCCTCTCATGTGTGCACGTGTGTGTGTGCTCCATGCACATATGTGTGAATTTCTTCCTCTCTGTAGATACTGAAAGGGCAGACACTAAGTTTCATTCAGTACCTTACATATACTCATTGCTTGGCAAGTAGGCGTTCACCAAATATTTGATGTACAAATAAATGGATAAATGAATGAGACAACAAATTAGCTAGCCCTTCATTAGTGGACCCAGATGCTATATTCATGCATGGTCACAAGATGGCATTATGGCTCTCCACAGTCTATGTCACACCAGTGATACCAGGTGCACAAATAAAAGTACTTCCAGAAGACAGGATTATTTTAGGATTTGGAAAGTTCTAATCACCTTGAAGAGTTGGCAAATATACATCTAACCCATCAAACCTTCCTGTTCTATGTCTATATAAAGACATATAAAAATGTCTTTATTCAAAAACCATGAGATTGAAGGGACAATCTCTAATATTTTTCTCTCTTTGGCATAGAGATGAATATGATTCTAAGATAATTTGCCAGGATGCAACGGGAAGAAAATGGCTTTCTTCCATTAGAAATACTTTAGTCCATAAAATTTTCTGACAGAAGAGAGCCAGAGTCTTAGCTATTTCTTTAAAAGAAAAAAAAAAAGAAGAAAATTA
This sequence comes from Mellivora capensis, assembly GCA_004024625.1. NCBI lineage: Eukaryota > Metazoa > Chordata > Mammalia > Carnivora > Mustelidae > Mellivora > Mellivora capensis. The sequence continues at coordinate 69,811 of PISX010006601.1, read as the reverse complement.
CATTATATTACTCAGTTCCTAGGATAGAAGCTGAGCCTATCATTGTGACCTTAAGGTTCAGAAGTTCAGATAACTCCTTGTTTGATTATCACTGCTGTACTCTCCGCAACAGGGAACTGTCTGGCATAGAGGCTGGTAGAACTTGTCCTAAAGGCTATTTCAAGGTTAGAAACTAGTAAGAAAATTCGAGCACTTAAATATGAAACAAGCTTCCTTCCTTATAGTGAAGCAGCAGAAGGACTTGATGGCAGGGTTAGAAAGTATCACGAAGACATCTCTGGAAAGCATTAGCATAGAACTACCTACATCACAGAATAGTTTCTAAATAACAGTTCTAAATAACTAAGTAATAGTTTCTAAATACCTTTCTAATTTTAGAAAGTCTTAAATGCCCACAGAAGATAATTATGCAAGGAATAGAACATTTAACCCTGCAGTCCAGAAGAAGATCTCAAGGCTGCTGTTTCAGAGTCCAACCCTTGTCCGGCCTCACCGTGAGTATACACACTCTTCCAGAGGAAGAGAACAGAAAAGTTCTACGGGTATAGCTGAATTCAAATCAGGTGAGATCATTGGGAGTTGTTTCTAATGCCAGGAAGCTTTTCAAAATTACTCCCAACACTTTTCAACAGTGCTTTTCATAGTGGCTTAGGGCTGAGACTTCGCTTTAAACCAGAAACTCAGGGAATCCCTGAATTAGAGGCAATCCCTTTGCTGGTATTTGATATTCGGTGTGCTGAGGGAAGAGGGGTCTAAGAAAGTGTGTCCTGAGGTGAAGGTAATGAAATCTGGTTTCTGACACACTTGGCAGACAAATCCTGACACCGGGATACGGAGTTCTCTAACTGATACTATAACTCCCGTACGCTTTCGCTAACCACCAAATACAAGACTGCATTTGCTTCTCTTTACACATTTAATTATCTAAATGACTGTGGAAGTACCTCACAAAATCCAAAGAACTTTAAGTTTGCCAAGTATACATTTTTGCTAGCTTTGAAAAGAATTACTCTGCCTTCATAAAAGCACCTTTTGATATTTGCTACCGATCTCTAAGACACGTCTCAGGGCTTGCATTTGTCTACATATACTCCAAGCTTACCTAATCTACAAATAAGCATATTTTTTCGAATCATAAAGGCTGAATTTAAAGGAGTTTGGTCAAGGTCATCTTACCAGCAGTAGTCCAGCAGGTGCGGAGGAAGCACTGGGATGTATATGTGTTGCCAGAACATGGGGTACAGCAGAGCGGCTGATCCATGGAGACAGGCAGTTAACTAAAATTTGCAAGAAGATAACAACAATAAGTAGCTGCTGACCCTCCAAACAAAAAGACATGCTCAGGTTTTCAAAGATCAACAATCACAAAACTATTTATTTAGTGACCTAAATCACATTATCTTTACCAATTCTGCCAGGGGGAAAAAAATCTTATGTTCAAAAGCCCCTTTGAAAAATATATAAATAGCAAAAGTGGCTTCTTGGGCATCTTATGGGGACAATTATAACTATCTGAAAATATAGTGTTTAGGGTCAAAACTGAGAACATAAATAAAAGTAAAACTGAAAAATCAGTTGAGCATCTTAGAAGAAATTGTAGGAAATTACAATTTGTGCAGCACAGTTTGCGCATCACTCAGATTAATATACCACGATTAAATATGGAAAAGAAGAGAGGCTGAAAGCTCCTGAGGGATATCATTAGGGCAAATTGCCAAAGAATGAAACATGAGCCAGTCAGGAGAGTCTGGAAGCTGCAATAATACCAGGGGACTTGAATGTTCGACAGTTGGAGCTTCAGTAATGTGTGAACTGCGGGTTATGGTATCAAGAGACTCTGTTCACTGACACATAGAATGTCACTATTGACCAGCAAACTGCCCAAGCTTGACAGCTGTACTACAGGAAGCCAAGTATATCATAATTTCATATTTAAACTGTTCATTTCAGATTAACATTTTGTTTCCTAGCTTTATATCATAACAGCTGCAAATACATTGATGCTATTTTAAAGGTAATTGCCATTTTAATTGTTTTGTTAGGGCAAGCAGTGAATTAAATATTTTTTAATACTTAACAAAGGGGTATCACTTTTTTTTTTCCTCTCCCTTCTACTGACCCTCATCAGAATTCTTTCCATGGGACTTTCTTTTTACATCTTAAATAATATTTCTGTAAGTGTTAATCATTTTTTAATGTTTAAAGCAATAATTAAGCCAGCATTCTTCATTTTAAGTCAGCATTTCAAGCTTACTAATTAAATCATTTTATCCAACTTGAACATCAGAATTTAAAAATAAAACTATCTGAATATGAACCACAGACTTTCTGTAAACCATTATTCCTGTTATATAGAGAACTGAAACTTACATATAGTAATCAAGTTAACTTAAAAGGATAAATGTCCAAAAGCAATTCAATCTTAATAGAAACATTTGTCTATACTTAAGTGCAAAATAGCTCAGCTAAAAAAATTTTAAAAATTAAAGCAATCTAATTTGAACCAGAAACATAAGAATTTGGATTAAAATATACTCATCATCATATATATTTTTTCCAGTTAGATGTTTATTAATTTTGTATGGCAAACAAAGTATTTTGTTTCTATTTAGTATGCTATCATTAAAGGATTTTAGTACTTTGCACTTACAAGCTTTAATAGTTTATCTACAGTATTCCTTCAACATGTATTATTTTTTTAAAATTCCTTAATTGGAACATACAATATACCACTAGGAGGCATTCAAATACCTTCACTTAACAATTACAGACCTTAGATTTATTTGTCTTTTTGAACCCTCATAGAGGGAGATGAAATAGAGTTGATAAAACAGGGTCAAATTCTCTGAGGGCTCTCAGGTACTCCCTGCTTGTAAATTTGGCATCTTTAAAACTGTATTAACACTTTCCATCCCTTCAGTGTAACTCAATGGCTAAAAGCATTTATACAGCTTTCAAAGGAGGCTACTTCACTCAATTTCTCCATTTGCACACAGATGGCTTTTAAAACAACTCATTTAAACCCTTAAAAAAAGAGAAAGTGTTCCTTTTACATTATTAAGAAAATAACAGTGTAACAAGAATAATGCTGCATTCTTAAAATGAAAAATTGTAATAAGGATGACTTATTTTATTGGATACACCCAGAGTCCAAAGCACTCTGTTAATTGCTTTGTAGACACCTTCCCTATGCCCTTAATGGTCATCCTTAAGTGAAGTTATGAATTGTTTGCCAAGAAGGCAGAATAACATCTAATGAATTTGACTGGCTTCACAGAGGGCGACTGCTCTACGTGATGATAGACAGTTACAAAACACCTGCAACTGCCAGCATGTGGCAAAAGATCATCTCTACTAATTAAGGTCTGCCCGGAAAGAAGGAAGTTCTATAGGATTTGGCCTGTTGAAAGAAGAAAGTTCTACAATTTTTTGGATTTAGGGGATAGGTGACAGGTAAAAGGAGAGGCAAAAATACAACCCCTCCCTAACCACGATTTCTGCCCAAAGCAACTAGAATGAATTATTTAACATAATACAGCACAAAGTTTCAGGTTCAGGTGGAACTACAAGGAATTTGTTTTTGCAAATATTGATTCTGTTAACTGGGAGACACTCACGTGGAGATTTCCAAAGCAGGCAGAAGCAGACCAAAGATCCCCCCTGTTCCCCTAGCAGCATGTAATAGCTATGTGATTGAAAACTAGAGAGAACGCTATTATAGCATCTCCTTTTGGAGGAGTTAGTAAAGTAGTAAGCGAAAAAACACAACTAAGAAAAAATAAATTTAGTAGGAAATCAAACACGATTATATATAAGCTGTATAAAACAATAAGAACGAAGTACACAAAATTAGGGCTTTGCCACTTAAGAAGCTGTGTGACATCTCGCATATGTACAAGTATAACCAGATCTGCTTCCTAATCTCTTAAGTATACGCTAGACGATCTGTAAGCACTATCTCTTCTTCAGTCTTAGACCAGCTCAATTCTAACATTTTACATTGTTAATGTTGTTAATGATTTTTTTTTGCAGATAGGTGGTTAACAGAACTAGACTATAAATCAGACCACCTTCGAAATACGTCTAAAGATCATCTCTAAAACCTTTAAAGCACATGAAGTAACTGAGCAATTGGAAATATCATAATAAGTTACTTGCTTCATTAAACAAAAATTTTAAGTGCCTACCTATGTGTTATCATAAATCTCTACCAGGCCACAGGGACCCAGTACTGAACAGAACAAAGTCTCTGTTTTCATGGAACTTACATTTTAGTGGGGAAAGCAAACAATTAACAAGTATATATTATGTGGGTTAGAGGTTGAGTTCTAAGAGGAAACCTAGAGTAGGCTAAGTGGGTAGAAAGTGACAGAGGGGCAGTTTTAGACAGGAGAATTAGGGACAAACTCTGATGCCATGACATCTGAACTGAGACCTGAATGCTAGAAGAGACCCAGCTGTTACGGTTTGGAGGAGAAGAGCATTCCAGGCAGATGAGGTGGGAACATGCTAGTCATCTTCACAGAGGAAGAGGGAGGTCTGCATGATTAGACTGGAGTAAGTGGGAGAACAGTGGGAGAACAGTGGGAGATGAGGTCAGTGAAGCAAGCGTGGTCAGAACTGGAGGGCCCTCTGGGATATGGCAGAGACTCTTAAGTCTTACTCTTCATGAAATTTCTCCACACCTCTGAAGGGAGCTGTCACAACAAATTATTTATCTAGAACATTCTAACACCTATGCAGATTAATGAAAATAAACTGTATTTTAGAAGTCTCATTTGTAGACTGAAGTATTTATAAAGAAATGAGATCAATTTATAAGCCAAGTAAGAAGAATCATTTTAATTATAAGTTTATTATAATCTATTGATTCTTTAAGCACAGAGGGAAACGACAATCACACTTCTTTGGACTAGAATTACCCAAGACTCTACGTCTGGTTCATGACAGGACTAGAACTCTATATTCTTTGCTAATATTCTGTCAGTGGTTTCTTTAATACCACAGCTGTTCTTCATGAAAGCAAAGAGAGTGAGAGAAGAAGTTTCAGTATTTGAGTCAGAACATATCCTGGTCACTATGCTGTGGAAACTGTAGAAATAATAAATGAGGAATAATATATAATAAGGCTATAATTTTCAGAGAAAATCAAATTTACCAAATAAAGATTTAAGAAAAAAAACCCTTATCATCTTTGTTAAATGACAAATGAATATTTAAATGCACATATGATTTCACAAAGCATACTCAATATATTGACTTGGTATGGTCCCACAGTACTGACTAATGCACAATAAAATCACTGGGAACATTTCTCTCCCATGCACTACAATTATAAGTTAGTATATATGGAAACGATGTGAAGAGGGAAGAAATGATGAGGCCTATAAAATCAGGGGGAGAAATTTGACAAGGAAGGTGGACAACAGTGAACTTCATCATCAAATAAATGCACTTGGAACTTCCAGTCCCAGGCCACCAGGGTCTAACAGAGATATTGTCAACAATAATAATAATAAGTGTGTATGTGATGCTTACTATGTGCCAGGCACTATCCTGAGTACTTGATGTACTCAGAGTTCATCCTCACAACAACATTATGAAATAGCTTCTATCATGATTATTTCCGTTTTACAGATCACACTGCAACAAAGCTAAGCCAATGGCCTAAGATCACACACCTAGTATGTGGCAAAGCCAGGATACCGACCCAAGCAAATTCCTGAGTACAATAACCATTGTTTCAAACTGCCTTTTAAATTTTTTTTATTTTTTATTAACATATAATGTATTAATAGCCCCAGGGGCACAGGTCTGTGAATCGCCAGGTTTACACACTTCACAATACTCACCATACCATATACCCTCCCCAATGTCAAACTGCCTTTTTTTTTTTCCAACAGAGATCACAAGTAGGCAGAGAGGCAGGCAGAGAGAGAGAGAAGGAGCAGGCTCCCTGCCTAGCAGAGAGCCCAAAGTGGGACTCAATCCCAGAACCCTGGGATCACAACTTTAGACGAAGGCAGAGGCTTTAACCCACTGAGCCACCCAGGCACCCCCAAACTGCCTTTTTAAAAATATATATATTATTTATTTATTTGTCAGAGAGAGAGAGCACGAGAGAGAACACAAGCAGGGGGAGCAGCAGGCAGAGGGAGAAGCAGGCTCCTTGCTGAGCAAGGACGACCCTGGGATCATGACCTGAGCTGAAGGCAGACACTTAACTGACTGAGCCACCCAGGCGTCCCAAACTGCTTTTTGATACACAAGCATTCAAAATTCCCATCACTGGGGCACCTGGGTGACTCAGTGGGTTAAGTCCCTGTCTTCGGTTCAGGTCATGATCTCAGGGTCCTGGTATCGAGCCTCGCATCAGGCTCTCTGCTCAGCGGGGAGCCTGCTTCTCACTCTCTCTCTGCCTCTCTGCCTACTTGTGATCTCTCTCTGTCAAATAAATAAACAAAAATCTTTAATAAAAAAAAATTCCCATCATTATGGGGCTCCGAATAACAACATCTACTGGCTGAAAATATTCTATCTTAGTTATATGGTGGAGCATGAGTCTTTACACTCAACGAACAGGAACACCTGACCTTTATAAGAAATAGTTGACGTCTGTGACAGAGATCCAATTTCTAAAACTTTCCTCAGGCATCATATTGGGCAACTTCAGCAGGAAACCAATGGAACAGATTCTCTCAGATGTTGAAAAGATAATTGATAAAAATTCTACCAGTTATCATCTCAGTTTGGATCTGCAAGAATATTTAGTTGGAAGCCAAACTAAAGTTCTTTCCCTTTGTGATATAAAATCACATTCATTCCATTTTCTTAAAGTCAAACTATATTTATTAGAGGAAATCAGCCACTAATAAAACTAGGCAATGTTTTAAGCAATTAAATAGACATGTATTTTGGTGGGGGGCAGCATTACCAGATTCCCAAAGAGACCACGGGTAAACAACCCATCTAGTGTGATTACCACAATGAAAACAGCACAATTCAAACTCAACACACTTTACAAGTAAAGCTCTCATATGGACGCAGTCATTCTCATATCTCATAGACTGTGCCTCATTCTTATGGATAAGTTCTATTCACTTCAGCTAAAGTTCTATATGAATTACTGAGGGACAGATTTATGGCTCCTAAGAATGTATTTATGCACAAAACCCAAGAAATATAGATCAGAGGCTTCATTTGATTTTTAACTGAATCAATATTTAATTCAGAAATTTATGCACTATAAATAACTAAAGGTATACAGAATAAATTGCTATAGATGGGAATGTGATAAATGCCTCATGGAATGAAAAAAATTAGTGGAAAGCATAAAGAAACCATCTGTTTAAACATGTTTAATTTACAATCCCATTTAAAAGTTTAGACCAAAAGAAGTAATAGTAGGGTATCTGACAACTACAAAGTTATCCTAACTATAAAATATTCTTACCAGAGGGGCGCCTGGGTGGCTCAGTTGGTTAAGCTTCTAACTCTTGATTTCAGCTCAGGTCACAATCTTAGGGTCCTGGGATCAACCCCCAACACAGACACAGACACACACAGACACATACACAAACACACACGCACACACACACTCTCTCTCCAGACTCTATGCTCAGCAGGAAATCTGCCTGAGGATTCTCTCTTCTTATCCCTCTGCCCCACCCCACTCATATTTTCTCTTTCTCTCTCTCTCTAATAAATAAATAAATCTGTAAGAAATATATTCTTACCCAAGCAAAATTCTAAAATTTAAATCAAGTGACAGTTGTAAGAAAATATTTGGAAAAAACAGCAATTTTATTTAATGAAAAAGACAGTATTTGTACATTTTTAATGTTTATACTAAAATATTATTTTATATTTTCATTCTCTTTCTTCATTCTATTGGGATGGCAAATTCTGCCACTTAATTGCTAAAAAATCAACCTAAACTAATCTCTTTCCATCATACACAAGTCCTTTGAAGAGTTTTAATCATCTCACATTTGATCACTAGTTCATTAGCTTTTCCTAGCCAAACAACTTTAAATTTTTCTGCTCACTTACTTCTTTTATGGATTTATTCTTTAAATGATTTTACAGATGGGGAAACTGAGGGAAAGTTAAACAAATTTCCCAAGATCACACAACTAGTAAATGGAACACCAAACACGTGCCAGTTATTATTATTGGTTCTGGGGATATAGTAATGAACAAAAGAGACAAAATTTCTGCCCTTAGGGAGTCTGCCTTCTAGTTACCCTCTATAAATATGATTACAGTCATACCAACTCTCCTCGACTCTTTGGTTCTCTGTAGCGGTCACATTACGCATATATGCCATAGGCTTAAAACAAATTTCTTCCCCTACACAACCTTTCCCTATTACTAAATTTTTTGCCTTCTACTTCTCACTCTCAAAGTTGATTCAATACCAGTTTTTTTTTTCTTAAAAAAGGCCCATCTACCTTTCCACCAAAGTTTAGCAGTCTAATCTACAACATTGCTCAAATGTATCTATCTTCTCTCCTCAAAAACTCATAGATACTGAATTCTAAACGATTATGGGTTAAGAAGTTCATGTGAATTACATAAAGACTACATAATTTGGCAATTATTTAAGAAATAAACAGTACAATTAAAGAATGACTGCATTTAATAGGTAGAAAGGATCTTTCTTGCTCAATTCTTTCGTTTTTTAAACAAGAAACTGCAGGAAAGAAGTTAAATGGCTTATATGAAGTCTAATTTCTTTGTTAAGTAGTCAGGACTGAAACACAAATCTCTAATTTAGAAGATATTACTAATATAATTGCTCTGCTACCATATCTTGAGGTAGAGTAATACTGTAAACAACCAATAAAGAAATCCAATTGGCTGATGCTCTTTTTAACTATTAGGCATTTCTGAAAATCATAATTTAAAATATCCCTTACCAGGAACAAAATAAAACTGGTTACAAACTATTAGCAATTAGAAAAAAGACAATCACAATTGCAAAGCAATCACAAAGGAAGTTCTAAATCTTTATAAATGGAATTAAATAGCTCTTAATTTGTAAGGCATATATAATTAAATAAGAATGAAAAATTACACACATATTAAATATTCTAATATTAAAATTGTATATAATATCTCATATGTACTTAACATACACATACATGTATGTTTAGTATGCACTTCAAATATATTTAAATACATACATCTATATATGAACATTTATATAAGCATCTACAGTCATGTGAATATTATATGCATTAAGTTGCAATTTACTGGTAATTAAATGATATCAATCCCACTACCATTAGACAGCAACTAAACAAATACCTCATGAAGACTGGTCCTTTGTGTGTCATTCTATACTTCTCCCTCTTCCTTACCTTCTTTCAAACAGACTCTATATCCAACAGAAGTTTCCTTAGAAATGTTTCTAAAACCCAACTTCACCTTCCTCTTATGGTCTCTGTTCTACTGTAGAAATGAGTCACCTCTTGCTTTTATTACTGCACAGCCTTTTAACTGGACTCCTATTAGAAGGAATTTCCCTACCCCATTTTTTTCTTTTATAATGCCACCAGTGTTACCTTCCTCAAAACAAAACTGGCCATATTATGTACCTCATTTGCCTCCCCATAATCTGTTGGATAAAATCCAAGTCCCTTAAGGTAGCAAACATGTTTCTACACAATCTATTACTTATCTCTCCAGCTACATTACATAGCACAACTTTTCTCTCTTTTCACACACACATACAGAGATATCTTAAACAAGTTTATATTTCCTACACAAGACGTCAACTCCTTTCAAGAACCAGTGTCATCCTGAAGTCAACTTTTTAATCGACTACTCTCCCTCTTACATTTCCCATATTAGAGTTCTTATCACATTGACTGGCCTTGATTCACTGACATAATATGACTTATGTCTTAATTTATATTTATGATTCTAACTAATAACTTTGAAATTCCCAATACATAATACCTGGTAAATAATATGTATCAATGCACAAATGAATAAATCAATACTGTTATACCTGGTCTTTGGAAAAATTTACCAATGTTAAATATTTCCTTCAAATTAAAGGTCTTCCTTTTCTACTCTTTGTATAATACAGTAGGAAAATAGCTGATTCATGGAAGCTGTGCCCTTCACATATTGCCCATTAGCTCCAAATTCACTCTTTGCTACCTATCTGTGATAATGGACCTGTGCCCTTGGTGTTTTTCTCCTTTACCAGATAACTACAGTTAGTAGAAGACAAAGAAGAACGTGGTCAGTACAGGACACTAGAGATACACTGCAGGAGAAAAGGATTTTTGCTTCCTGGTTCCAGTGTGCTCTCAGGCAGGCTCCTACAGGGCTAGGCTTCTGCAGTACACAGTGCCTAGTAACACCCAGCAGTAATACCTGGTAGCTTCTTCAGGTGATTTTGTGGCAGAATCCTTCTGGGGAGATAAACCCCCAGAGCAATCAACAAGCTACCTGGTAGCAGGTTAATTACACCAGAACTCTTCCATCAAAGAGGACGCATAAGTCCATCCTCTTTGGAATAAATAATCTGGATAAGGTCTTCTCTGACTATAATGCCTCTGCCAGGAACCAAAATCACTAGATGCATAGAATAACATATCCATCAGCATGGCCTTCTATACAGCATTGGACCTCATCAAGGTATTCATTTAATAGCAAAGTAAGTAAAGCTATGGGTTCATGACCATTAAACTAACTAGTCTTACCCATACTTACAACCCAGAAGGAATTGGCCTAACTGAAAAGTGGAATGGCTTACTGAAGACTCAGTCATGGTACCAGCTGGTATTAATATACCCATAAAGGGTAGGATTCTATTTTACATGATGCAGGATGTGCTTTAAGTCAGCACTTTATGGTGTTGTTTCTCCTACAGCCAGAATACATGGGACCAGGAATCAATGGGTGGAAATGGGAGTGGCCATTTCATCATTACACTTAATAACCTACTTGCATAAATTCTATTTCCAGTCTCAGTAGTTTAGAATTCTTCTGGTTTGGAGATCGTACCTCCCAACAGAGAAATGTTTCCATGTGAATTGGAAGAGGATATTGACACCTGGCTATTGTAGGCCCCAATGTCACTGAACTAACGGGCTCAAAATTGGGGTTGATCTACTGGCTGATTGATCTCAATAACTAAAGGGAAACTGGTTTGCTTCTACACAAAAGAGGCAAAAAGGACTATGTCTGGAACTGGGAGGTTGTCTGGGGTACCTCTTTCTATGCTTAATAATAAAGGTTAATGGAAAACTACAGCAACCATTAAGAAAAAAAAAGCAGAACTATGAGGATTCAGACCTTTTATAAATGAAAGTTCATGTCATTATACCAGGTAAACTCAACTAGCTGAGGTTCTGGCTGAGGGTGAGGAAAATATGGAATGGGTAATGAAACAAGTAGGTCATAAATACCAATACTGTCTCATGATTAGTTATACAAACAGAGGTCACAGTAGCTTTGCATATTGTTTACTTGCCTTTCATATGCATGTGTTCATTTTTATTTGCTAACCATTTTTCCCCCTCTATTTCTCATTTTTATTTTCTATGTGTGTTGCTAGTTATTTACAGAAATTTAAATGTATTGCAATTAAATTTGAAGAGATGATTATAATGACTCTTGGGACTGCTTTTCCTCATTTTGGGAAGTGTCTACATTTGCAAAAAGGATAACTATATCTTAACAGCTACGAACATAGATTTGTCCTGTTGTTGTATAGAAGTACAAATGTGTTTAGAAGAGTATTAACAGAAGTTGAATATCCAAAGGGGTGGACCATACCAGTTATCAAATTTATTGCCAAATTCACCCTTTATTGTCTGGTCTTTGAAAAAAGATCTGTGCCATTTAGATATTTATCCTTTTTAATAGCTGGCATCATGTTAAGGTTTGTCAGGAAAGGACACTGAAGAGACATTTCAGGAAGCAAGGGTTTTGGTTCCTGGTTCCAGTATACTTACCCAGCAGGCTCCTGTCAACCCTGTGGCTTGTCAAGGGCCTGCTTTCTTCCGGGCACAGGTCCTGTAGCACAGGAGGCTACCGGGTCCCTGTTTAACAGGCAACAACGACAGTGGCCAGAAGGTTCTCCCAGCACTCCCCACTATGGGCAGTTCTACCGCAGGAGTGCCTCTGGCTCTTGCAGGGCTTGCAGCCTTTCCAGAACTTGGCTCCTATGATGTGGGAAGCACCTGCATGTGGTTATGGCAGTGTACAGCTGTCAGCTGCACCAAACACCAGCAGCTTTCCTTGGCACCCCCCTCTCCCCGCCTTGGTTCTTCAGGGCAGTGAGACAGTGCCTCCAGTGAGACAGCTCTGATAAAGAGGGAAGCGGTTTCCTCTCAGGTGGGCTCACAGCAGTGTGTTGCCAATGAGGTATCTCTCTGAACAGATTCCTCAGTGCCTCTAAAGTGGCTTTCCAGCAAGTTTGAAAGAATGACGCCTGTCACCCAAAGGGCAGATTTCCAAAAATTCTGCCAGTGTAGCACCACAACAACTTCTTTGCCATCTAATAAGCCATGGTTCCACCCTCCTCAAGAGGGTCTCAATCTCAGGCCCGGGTGGGGCTCCTTCCTTGGGTACTCTACCTCGGCCCTAAGGGTACTAGCTGCTTTACCATCTGCTGTGCCTGTGTTCTCTAGCGTTCTCTTCACTGCATGCTCACTCATCTCTTGGTACTCCAGTCCCTTGCCTCAGCTTTACATTCTCTATGTTAAACTTTTCTTGATCAAATTACTGTGTACTTTCTCTCACTTTATTGGACTCAGACTGCTATAGATGCCATGACCTCATTGCCTTCCTTGCAGAATGCTGTCTGACATGAATTAGGTACTCCATAAATAAGAAATAGTTTACTGAATGAAGAAATAAACATCTTCATAGGGAGAAAGCACTATGCTTTCTACCTAGGACTATATGAAGGCCAAAAGATACCAAACCATGTTCCTATACAGGCTGAACAGGAGTCAGTATAGCAATAGAAATTAATAAAGCTGAAAAGAGCTCAAGATGTATTAAGTTTTTCCCTAAAGAATAACCATTTAGACAAAGACTTTCTAAAAAAATTAAAAGATTCTCGTAGAAAATGGCTAAACACAAATCTTCTTTTAAAAGACAAAGTCCACATGGAGATTAGCCTCTAACTTACAAACTTCAGAATCTATGAAATCTTTATTATTATTATTACTATTATTTAAAGAGCCAAGTTGTCATAGGAACAATCAGACACATTTCTACTTGTCAAAAAGACAAATTTCTACTCTGGCATTTTCAGTATCAGATAGACACTTCATATTTCATAATATAATTAATAAAAATTTTATTTTAAACCTTTTTTCTGTTATCCACAATTTAAAAGATTAAATCCATTTAAAAATACACTCACATGTATACACACATACAACAGACACAAACCATGATTCTAATCTTTAAAGAGATAAATATCTAATTCTGGAGTTCAACAAATTCACTTATAATTCTAACTTGAGAGAAAGTATGTGGTAAGTACTACAGTAGTTCTGGGATGAAAGGTAAACAGAAGTTACCGACAGAAACTAGAACTTTAAAGAGCAAACCAGATTCTGGGAAACATTCAGAGGGATGAAGATGGGAGCATTCTAAACACATTAGAGGAAGACCCAAAAAAGTGCAGCTTCAGGCACTGACTCAAAAAATTATTTCTAATAAGTCAATCGGAGAAAGACAACTATCATATGATCTCTCTGATATGAGGAAGTGGAGATGCAACATGGGGGGTTGGGGGGGTAGGAAAAGAAGAAAAGAAACAAGATGGGATCTGGAGGGAGACAAACCATAAGTGACTCTTAATTTCACAAAACAAACTGAGGGTTGCTGGGGGGAGGGGGTCGGGAAAGGGGGGTGGGGTAATGGACATCGGGGAGGGTATGTGCTATGGTTAGTGCTGTGAAGTATGTAAACATGGCGATTCACAGACATGTACCCCTGGGGATAAAAATATATTATATGTTTATAAAAAATAAATTAAAAAAAACATTAAAAAAATTATTTCTAGAAACCTACTAGTATCAGGTATCAGCACTATCCTAAGAGGTAGGTTTACTGTAAGTGAATTAATCAAATAAGGTTCCTTCCTTGAGTTTATAGTAAGTGATGATTAAGTTAAAGAACAACTAGGTCATAGAATGCACTACATAATTCTTAGTTATAACTACTCCTTTCATCATCACCATCCTTTTATGTAAATGGAGAAAATGTTAACACGTTCACAACAGATGATCTGAAAATAGTATTTGTGAGAAGTGACAACTGCCTGAACTAAGGCAATGTGCAATGGAATGAAAAACAGGGGTCAAAGAAGAAAGGACCGAGGAGGTAGGTGGGGGGAAAAGATGAGATGGAGGGGCCAATCCCCAAATCAGTCCCACTGCAGGATAAGGGAATATAATCTAGGATATGTCATCAGACTAGAAAAACTTGCCTAACTGCAAAATGCAAAACACACACACAAAAAACACAAACACACAAAAAATATATACTCTGCATAAACATAAATATAGAAGGTACATTTAAAAATAAACCAATTGCTCTCAATAGTTTACTAAGGAAACAAACAATATATATAGTTTGTTTCCTTAGTTATATATATATCTATATTATAGATATATATATATAACCTTTCCTATATTTAAGATTGAGAATCATGAACAGCACAAAAATTCAGTCATTTCAGATAGAAAATACTACAGTAAACTAAAATCTTGAGGTTGTTTGTAGTTGTGGGAACAAAACTCGGAGAACATAGTGATTAATATACCCCTTAGATAAGAACATAATTGTTATATTAAAAACAGATATTTAAATTAAAAGCCAATTGTTTACTTTTAGGGGACAAGTAGACTAAACCATAAAGCAGAAATACATGCTTATTTCTGTGAAGAACAGAATGCCTATTACCACAGAAGTTGGAAGATACAAGACCTCCAGTTTTCCTGCTTAGAGGTTTCCTCTGACTGATCTGCATACATATCTTCTAACACGGTGCCACCGGACAACCACAATAGTCCTATTTCCACACTCCAGTCACATTCATTTAGGACCGAATGAAAATACAATGTTCAGAAGAATGGTATATATGTCAAATAATACACTGGTAAATAGAATTCTTCTCTGTAGTTTCAGCTGACATAATTGGTTGCTATGGGCTTTGGGAAGAATTTAAAAATCTAAAAATTGTTCCTAGAATCTCTCTCTGAAAGGTCTTCATAACAATTTTTAACTGCGCCACCCTGCTGCAGCTTTAAAAACACAAGGGGCACAAGCACACTTCAATAGTCTTAAGTAGGAAGTAGACCTGGGTAATCTTTGTTCTCTCACCAACTGTTCAATTGTTAATCTCCAAGAAGATTCTCTGTGCTTCAGGTTTCAGAATAAATGCTGATATAGGTGGCACCATTAAAAGACAAATCAAGAATATGTAAAATGCAGATGGAGAGGTTAAAATCTTCTGGATTCCCCTTCAGTCTAAACCTATAAAATCTACATTTTAATAGCCGATTTTCCAGAGACCACAAGATTTCTTTTTGCATATGCCCTTGATGGAATTAATGAGAGAAGGAGAGAAAAGCATATGCTTAAATGCCTGGGGGCAACTATAACAAAGGAAGAAATTACAGTTTATTAACACAATTCCAGCACTCAGAGCATATTGCTTGTTCTAATTATTCCAGAAAGAACATGCACTCTACAGTCCAATCTCTGTAACTAATGTGCTTATAGACTTTAAGAGGGTGATGTTTACCAGCTAAATATTGGTCAAAATAGTAGCTAACATTTAGACATCTGCTTTAAAGAGAAGCATCTCTTCCACCTGCTTCTACAGGCCACAAAGATACACTCTAGTTAACATATTACTGACAGGATGATGAGAAAGCTCCTGTCAGATGCTGGCCAGCCGGGTGTTTGAGACAAAATGCACAGCCCCAGCTGACTAGTTAAAGAAAGTCTGGTGAGGTACAATTATAGAGGCATATGACAAGACTTCATGCCTGACTGATTTGAGAACCAATGACATGACTTTAAACAGCAATCTCCTCTACCTCTGGTCACAAAACAGCAATAAGTCAACTGATATACTCTTGTAATATCATGATTTATTCCTTTGCTTTGAATACATGAGACTTTGGTATGATATTCTGCTAGTCTACCAGAGATGCACTTGGGGCTTAAACATCTAGGGCCTGCCTACAGCAAGTATAAAATCAGTGTTCTCGTTCAGGGTTCTCGTACAGGAACGCTTCTGTGTGAACTTGATAGTGTATATATCAATAGAATAAACACTAACTTGTTTATGTCCCAATTAATTAAACTTAAATAAAGAACAGTATAATAATGGGTCCTAACAAAATACCACACTTTAGAGAGTGGGGTGGGATAAAAACGTGATGGGCATTAAGGAGGGTACCTGTAATAAGCACCGAATGGTGTATGTAACTGACGAATCACTAAATTCTATACCTGAGACTAATATTACACTGTATGTTAACTGGAATTTACATAAAGACTTAAAAACAAACAAAACAAATAAAAAATACCACACTTTAATATGGAGGGAATTCATGAAAAATTTAAAAACATATCATTATTCTTGATAGTTTTGCTAACATATCTCAAAATTATTTTTTATTTTAAAGTTTACCTCTCTAAATTACAAATTCTAATTTTAACTACAAACGTACCTAAGGAAAGGGACCTTTAAGCAATCTGATTCTCTATCATTGTATCATCACTAAAACACCCAGCAGGCTATACAGTTGACAACTATGATTCTAACAAAGTATGGTGTCGAAGAGTAAACCCATACAAACAAAATTCTTAAAATCATAATAAAAATTATAAGTGTAAAGACACCTTAAGTTATATATGTTCTTCTAATTGTTAAAATTTCGGCTGTAAATTCAAAATATGAAAAATGACGGGACGCCTGGGTGGCTCAGTTGGTTGGACGACTGCCTTCGGCTCAGGTCATGATCCCAGAGACCTGGGATCGAGTCCCGCATCAGGCTCCCAGCTCCACGGGGAGTCTGCTTCTCCCTCTGACCTTCTCCTCGCTCA
Organism: Mellivora capensis; assembly: GCA_004024625.1. Lineage (NCBI taxonomy): Eukaryota > Metazoa > Chordata > Mammalia > Carnivora > Mustelidae > Mellivora > Mellivora capensis. Next base: position 52,705 of record PISX010006601.1, on the reverse strand, counting down.
TGCTCTCTCACTGCCTCTCTCTCAAATAAATAAATAAAATCTTTAAAAAAAAAAACCAAAATATGAAAAATGAGTAAAATTTCTTATATTATTACTAAATACAGTATAGTCTTCATGGTATATAAAATAAGAATGTAAAATGCTTAAAAGCAAGTCAATTCATTAACACTTAACTATTCCTTCCTTGATTGTTTCAGAGATTTCACTAAATTCTTCCTAAAAAATAACTTATTTCTAATTTATATTATAGTACTGGTGTTTGACCTAAATGTTACTATGCATGGAATTTACAGAAGATATATACATACACATGAATTTTTCAAGATAGATTCAAGTAAAACAGCTTCCCCCACATAGAAAGGGTAAAGAGATCCTGAAAGCAAGCTTGAATTATGTTTCTTTTATCAGTCCTACCATCCCCAGGAATGAACCAAACAAAGATGGTAACATATAAATGACATCACCATTAAGTTTCTATGAATTTTCAAACGATTGGCAGAAGTTCACCTCAAACATAAAAACAACTCCCTGAATAATTCCAAGCCTTTATTAAAATAATTTTATTATTTAACTCAAATAAAATTAAAGAGTAGTAGGCATGTTAATTTTTATTCTAAAGTGCAGATCTAGTCTTTTACAAAATTATAGCTAATAATCATTGAAATGTTATGCAGATAAAATTCTAAGCACTATATATATGTGCATTATACATATGTATACATATACATATGTGTTTATATAACTATAGAGACAGAGATAGATCTCCTCAATCTTTACAGCCCTATGAGGTTAAGATTGTATTACTCCCATTCTCCCAGTTTACATGGGAGGAAACTGAGTCAGAGAGAGGTTACTGAGCTATTAAGAGGTGTTTATAAATTGCAATAAAGAGAACACCAGTCTGTTACAATAGTCATATGCTCAGATTTATTTCAAATGTTTTTGTAAATAGGAAAGCTTGTACATTCATTGGCATAGCTCACTCCTGTACTTTATTCAGGTGTCTGCTCAGTACTACCCCACTCAAGCAGCTTCCCATGACCACTCTACATAAACTGAAACCCGCCCCTCACATCTTTCATCCTGCACACACACTCGCTTTATCACTTACCCCTTGGCACTCACCACCAGAAGATGTAACAGCTACTTTTATCCATTCATTTCTTTGTTTCATTAGTCCAATATAAGCTCCTAGAGTGTTTGAGCTTTGCTTTGCTTACTGCTGGATCCTTAGTGCCTAGAAAGTGCCTAGCATATAGTAGGTCTCATGACAAGATTTAGTTCCTAGGCCTCTGAGACAGTTTTTACAATCTTTTTAATCTTCAGGATGATAACCGTATAGAAATATTATTTATAATCTTGAAAAAATCATGTTTAAAAGATAAGGAGGAAGAGAATGGGGAGAAGAATGGTTTTACTTCAATGGCAAATTAAAAACAGCAGAAAACGGGTGCCTGGGTGTCTCAGTTGTTGGGCATCTGCCTTCAGCTCAGGTTATGATCCCAGGGCTCTGGGATCAAGCCCCAAATAGGGCTCCTTGCTCAATGGGAGGCCTGCTTCTCCCCTACTATTCCCCCTGCTTGTGTTCTCTCTCTCTCTCTCTGTGTCAAATAAATAAAAATCTTTTTAAAAAAATAACAGAAAAGCAAATATATAAAAAGTACCAAATGATTCGGATTACATTTCTCAATATCATTTTAAGAAAACGCAAATTACCTGTGTCACTGCTTTGTGCTTATTCTATGATAATACTAATAATAATAATAATAATAATCATAATCATATGTTTAAATGCATATAATGTGTTTTTCATACATAAAATATTTTCAATATTTTTGGAAAAGTGGGCATATCAATATTATAATTCAAAATCACAAAAGTATATTTTTTCAAATGTAGAGTAATGGAAATAACCCCAAATTAGAATCAGGACACTCAGTTTCACACCACCTGTACCTAACTAGCTGTTTGGCTCTGCGGTGGCCATTTAACCTGTTGAAAAATACACCGCTCATTGTGTTTGTTGTTGTTTTCTTTACGATTTTATTTATTTATTTGACACAGAGAGAGAGAGCACAAGTAGGGGGAGCAGACGACAGAAAAGGAGAGAAAAGCAGACTCCTCGCCAAGCAGGGAGCCCGATGCGGAGCTTGATCCCAGCACCCTGGGATCATGACCAGAGCTGAAGGCAGACGATTGACTGAGCCCCTCACTTCTCATTGTTAAAGACTAAACAGATATCCCAGAGAACTCCTGAAACTGCTGCTAACATACTAAACTTCATATAATGAGGTTTACATTTCTACTATGGGAGAACAAAACAAAAAAAATTACCTTATTCTTATCAATTAACCAAATTTGCAAGGAAGGAAATTTATGCAACATTACATGTTTTAATAAATATCTGATACATTACTAAAATTATGTTTAAATTTATATTAAAAATTTTTAAGTCAAAATATTAAAATTTTAATGTTTACAGTAGAAAAAGGTTAGGAAACCTAGCAAAATACTCTTGAATATTTTTCTATGACCCAAGAAAACTCCTATTCTCATTGCCTTTACCACAGTAATGAAGACCTTCCAAAAGAACATTTCAGCAAGTAGCATAAAACCTGTGATTAAAAAAAAAAAAAGAACGCTACTTTGACTTTTAAGTTATTATCAGCCTGAAGAGCTCCTCCAAATCAGAACTATTATAGAAGCTACTCCCAAACCACTACTTGGCAACAAAGATGAATCTACCTATTACCAGGTTAGGATAGCAGCTATTATCATGGCCCCTTGATTTCTTTCAAGTAGCTCCAATAGAAAAAGCCACAAGTGAATAATAAAGATCTCATAATAGCTCTTAAGAATTCTTTATATGGTAGAAGGCACTAAAATGAACTCTGGTGAGTTAAAAAGAAAAAAAAAAACTCTCATCTCCTGATAAGAAAAAATAATTAACCTGACTTAATGCATCTGAGAAGGCTTTCTATAAATCAGACTTTTGTACTTCAAGAGCCAGATTAAAACCATATATCAAAAAAGTATGTAGATATTGTCTCATAAGTACACATAGAATATTTCTAAGTCTGCAGAGGTTCGTGGGTCTTTTTGTGAAATGCTCAATATGTTCTACTTAAAAGGAGAAGTGTGAAGTACTTACAGTGCTTAATTTGCTAGAGGTAATAATGATGCGTCTCTCATGTAACATGCTGGCATACAGCTGCAGCATGTTATTCACATCCACGGCAACAAAATATTCTGTAAGATTTCTCTGTACAAGTGAAAAGTCATTGTGCAAGTTAGAGCTCATGGTGATTATGAAGGAAAATATTTTATACATTTACCAACAAGTCTTAAAGTTCAAAGGATGTTATTATTAAAGATGGTATTCATTAAAATAATTAAATTTAATACTATTCTGCTGCCACATGAAGCACATAACATTCTATTATTATTTGAAACATAATCCTACCCCAGAAAAATGTTTCTCAGAGGGTAATCAGAGGATCACACATTTTCCACTCTCCCCTCCCCCGAAGTACTTATAAAAGAAGCTGATTTCCGGGCCTCAACTGTACACTTGCTGAATTGTAATCTTCAGAGTATGGCTCCAAGTATCTTTTTTTTTTAAATAATTCCTGATAATTCTTACATACACTGAACTTTGAGAAATGCTATTCCAGAGTCTTTTTATGTTTGCCAGTCACTCAGTATGCAACATCACTGTCTGATAGTATGTACCATGTACAAGGCACCCAAAGGATGAGATGGATTCATAAAGCAGATCTTTGTTCCTTTATTAAGGAAAACTCCTTGTTTATATCCCATGTCAGACCTATTCTATGCTCCTATAACCAAATACATTTTGGTGTTAGCTTAGCTAATTTCCTTGATTTTAAGACTTTATTTTCCCCACATAAGATCAAAATTGGGATAAGCTACATTAACTTTGACTTTTAGAAGTTCTCCTTCTTACTTATTTTTAACTTTCTGTACTCAAACTTAAGCATACTGGAGGGTTATAAAGTAATGAAGAGACTGAGTAAGATATGATAATGAAATGAAACTGCAGTATCAAGTAGACTATGACCTAGAAGGTGAAAACTTTTGTTGGGCAAGAAAACAAGAAATCCAATAAATAGTTTCTTTGATTTCCAGAAGGCAGAAACTGACTAGGACAAACTTGTAATGGCAGGGTATATAACAGAATCTGTAGTATCAGTGAATTTAGTGGGGAGAAATTCATTTACTGTTTTCTGTATCTGAGGTCTACCTCAATTTCCAATTCAGCTCTTCATATGGATTACTTTTATGGTATTCAACCTTGGTATTTTTCCTATAGTCTCAAAGAAAAATAATTTCTAGATGGGTAAGTATTTCTCAACACAGAATGCTGTGTGGATAATCTATATCAGGCCCACATTAAAAACAGTTTCAGATAGTCTTTTCATAGGAGTTATCTGGATTCGCCTGTACTAAAAACACCACAGTCTTGGTTTGATATTGGAAAATTTACAATTATCTCTCCAGACTTCATGCACTCATCACCCATGTACTTTTGGAAACCAAACACTTAGTAGGTTTGAAAACATTTTGGGAAGAACAGTAAAGTTCTGAAAAAAATAACTATTTCTGGAAATTTATTTTTTCCTATTGATTTTTTTTCACTTTTTATTAAATTATTTCTATTGATCCATTGTATCTTTCCAAGTTGAAAAAAATTATTTAAGAGAAAATTTCCTTTTCACACAGCAACCAAAACCCTATTTGTCACTTCTACTTTCCATGTAAATTTTTCTACAGAATATTAATTTATAAAAACTATTAAAACACTGAAACTATTTCTAATATGGCTACAATTAGGACTTTAAATAAAATGCAAACTTTAGTAATTTTTATAATTTCTTGTAGTATCCCTCAAGCCCTACAAAATATATATCATGTAAATCAAAATCAAGAAATCAAGTACAGGGGGCACCTGGGTGACTCAGTCAGTTAAGTGTCTGCCTCCAGCTCAGGTCATGATCCCAGCATCCCAGGATCAAGTCCCATTATTGGGCTCCTTGCTCACTGGGAAGCATGCTTCTCCCCTGCCTGCCATTCCGCCTGCTTGTGCTTGCTCTCTCCCTCTCTTTCTGTGTCAAATAAATAAATAAAATCTTTAAAAAAACAAGAAATCAAGTATAGGACATTAAGATTTTCATGGAGTTATACAAGTAATCTAAAATGCTACAGTCACTTCACTAAAGTAATTATGTGTATAAAAATATTTCCCATTGCCAGTATTTATCCCCTACCAAGTAGAGTCATCTGAGATATTTCCTCTACCTCATCCAGGGGAGCTCAGGACCTAATATACATATATGTGCCTGTGTGTGTGTGTGTGTGTGTGTGTGTATGATCCTACTGAACTATCTCAAATGGTAGAAACAGTTTTTCTCATAAAATTTTCCTTACCTACAACCAGATATTAAGGAGGGAGTAAAGTAGCAGACACATCAAGAAGAAAAAGCGATAACGACATTATTCCTATATCTTATTTCTAACAAAACAGGTAATTACAATGTATTCTATTTCTCTATACACAAATCTTTAGGCATTGAGACAAAAGTAAATATAATTCATAATATGAGTAGCATTAAAAAATACAGAAAACAGAAAACTTACACTCTCAGGAATTGTTGGGAGTCCAGTTACATCTGGGGCAATGAAGTAGGAATGCTAATAAATAGAAATAAATCACGTAAGAAAAGCAGAATTAAAATCTGGTAGCAATACATATAATTTGAAAAAAAATAAGAAAAGATACATCAACTAAATTAATAAGTCTCAAGGATTAACATTCAGGATTTGTTGAATTTGAGAGATTCTTAAATAACATGACAGGTTTATATGATATTGAACAATAACCTCAGACAAAGAGTTAAGTGTTGGTTAAAAACATTCAATTTTAAAACTGAAAATAAGAATCATGGAAAAAGTTTAAGACAAAAAGTACATTACTGAAAGATAGAGAGATAGATATAGATATATAATAAACACATATACATATAAATACATTTAGGGAGACTGGAAAATAATGAGGTTTGCCTTAGATTCCAGAGTATCTGTGGTAAGTCACAACAAAATCTTCTGGTACAGATCAGCTACTATATTATTTAGAAAGCAGCAATAAGACATAATTTTTAAAGATTTAAAACCTTTTAAAAAATGTAATGATCTCAAAATATGACCCTCATACACCCAACTAAACAGTAATTACCTTCTATAATATTCAAAGCAATACAACAGTTCATAGATCTATTTATATAAAAAGCATATTGTGTATGTCTTTGTGTTCCCCTTTCATGTTCCCAAATTTTGCCACCCAGAATTAGCAAAACTAAATCACCGGAATTGTTTTATTTTCTGTTCCTATTAATCTCCAAAATTATTTTCCTATCTTAACCACATAAGGACATATTTAATACTGTCTTATAGTTAAAAACCGGAAAACATTCTAGCCAATACTGGGTACAGTTAACCAGTCAGAACAGGCTAGTTAGCACAGTCATAATGTATAATTTTCCAGAGTAGAAGAACAATATGAGATAAATCACGAGGTCTCCTGAGACCTTGTGACAAAAAATGTGACAGAAATCTCATGCTGTGAATGTACATTAACACTACTGACAATGGAGAATATGCATAGATTTGGTCTCTATTAACTACTTTATTTGGAGGGGTTTTTAATAGTACTGTATTTCATAAAACTATGCTCTAAAAGATAGTATAAACAGAAAATACACGCCAAATGATTAATTTTCTTAAAAGAATCAAATTAACCATTTCCCAGAGGACTGGAGTGAATCTTAAAAGCACAGTGAAAGAAGTAATTTTTTTCTCAATTTAATAGTGATTTTTAGAAGCCAATGACCTTTTAACTCACCGGTACTAGGAAGGGCTGATCTTTCAGAACTTGCTCACTGGCAATAAATATCTCTTGGTTCTTATAATATATGAGAGAAAAAATGAATATTTTACGTTCATGGGGGAAGTTTACACAATTTGCTGTGTATCTGAGATAAATTCATGTAGTCACATTATCCACAGTATCCAACTATAATTATAAATGCTATTTTAAATGCTGTTTTGCTAATTTTATGCTAGAAAAATCTCAAAGAAAGTATTTTCATTCTCAGCAGAGAGTAGAAAATGCTGTGGATATTTAATGAATTTGAAATGTACTTTCAAAATAAGCATTTACATTAAATATTAACTTTTTATACAATCTCTGTGATATTGTTATAGTTTCAATGTCAAGCCTTGAAAAATTCATGTGTTGGAGCATTCACAAAATATGGTATTGTAAGAAAGTATAGTAGTTTCCCAAGGCTTCTCACATTTTTCTATCAGAAATTGTGCAAACAAAATTTTCTTTCCACTTTGTGGAAGAACAATAATTCCCAGGATGATCAATCGTTACTGGGCATCATAAAACTAAAACCTCAACAAGTAGCTGAGGACAATGTTTCTGGATCCCAACTCTGCCAGTCTGGAACAGCACAGCACTAGGCACAGCACTTTAGTAAGCTCTAACTGAAATCAAATGAAATTACTAAATGGACTTTACACGAATTTAAGACAATATTTTATCAACCAGCTGAATCTGCCATTTCTTTAGGTACTGTATTGAGAAAAGGTATACAAGATTTGAAAGCTACCATAGACATTGACTCAAAAGCTTACAAAAAGGCTTAAATTATAGAAATGACTGTCAGACATAGAATAGAACACAGTCACTCAAATTCCCTAAACAAGATTATTTCAGCTATGGTACAAAATATCTTATCCAAATGAAATAAAATCTCAATTCATTAACAACTAATGTTAGGATAGCTTTTCATAGTATATCTAGATATATCATTTCACACAATTCCCCAAACAAGTTTCTCAAAAATGTACTCACTCAATTTCTCATATGAAGAAAAATAATCATCAAAAGATATTAACTTTTTTGCTAACATCACACATTTAGTGACCATGACTTAAACCAGTATCTTCTATTCTTAGATATTAAGAAATCTAATAGTTTTTGATATATGATTCTTAGTAATAAAGGTGAAGTATTTCAATATCCAGTATTTTTGAAATGTATTTTTAGAAGATAATTATTTACTCCAGAACAAATGACACTCCAATTTAAAGCCAGCACACTTTTTTAAAAGATTTTTTAATTAATTAATTTATTTATTTATTTAGATATAATGTATTGTTTGTCTCAGGGGTACAGGTCTATGAATCATCAGTCTTACAGAATTCATAGCACTCAATCTCCATTAACGATCTAGGATAGCTACCCTCTATTATCTTAGTACCTATATTTCCTTTACTGTATAACAAAGTGTTAGAATCATTTTATAAATACAACTCCTTCAAAGAATGTCACTTATTTTTGATAATCTAGACCTTTCTTTGATCTTGATGTTTTTCCTTGAACTTTCTACTTCATTCCACTAACCATTAATTAACCTTGCATTCTTTTGGGTTTAGTGACCTACAAATGTGAGTTTCTCCTTAACTGTTCCTTCTTCTAATTCTTTCACTTGACCTCCTTTCTTCTTCTATAGTGTATTTTGGCAATTAGACATCAGCCTCTGCTTTATTCTCTCTATATTCTGTCCTTTAAATAGCTCAAGTATTCTTACAACTATTTCGGCAGATGACTGCTATATCTGGGTTAAAAATTTCAGGTTATCCTTAGATTTCCAGTGTGCAATCTCCAAATGACTATTAAATATTTCCACTTTGGCAGTGTTCAAAAAGAGGGTGCAGACATAAAGGTACAGAGATCCTGGGGAAAAAAGAACAATTTATGCTGCTAACGACACAGGAAAGTTTCACAAAGGTGGGAAGTGAGCTAGTTCTAGACTAAAGATGGATAGTCTACAAAGAGGCTTTAGTAAAAAAGGAAGATGTACAAGTGAGAAAACACGATGTTCATTCAAGAAGATGAACAGCACAATGTGACCAGAGTAGAAAATCAACTTAGAAAAAAAAAAAGAGACAGAAAAATGAAAAGGTAGACTGAGACTAAGTAGTGTGTGGTCATGAAAGCTTGGTGGAAAGTCTGGACAAATTCTATAGAAAAGGGGGGCTTTTAGGTTTCAGAAAGAAACTTTATATAGTTTAAGGAAGTTTAATCTGACAGAATTTTGTAGAAAGGATTAGAAAGAGAGATTCTAAAGTAAGAACTATTTAAAGTACTAAGCATCTGAACCAAGGTGCCTGACAGTAAAAATAGAACGATGTCAGAGAATACTATTATTAAGTAAAATTACAGGAAAAATTTAGGTGAAAGAAAGTTATTACTAAAGAATATAATGAAAATAACGATTTCTTTTTCGTGCAAAAAAGCAAAAGACCTGTGAATATGATTACATACACTTCAATTTACTTTTTCTTTCAATTTCTCTTGCATCATTATATATTTTTCTTCCTTATAAGTGGCACAATTTACCATTACATTGTAAGAATTAAAATGAATATATATAAATTTTAACATTTGCTTTGGTATGTTGACTATTAATGAAAACATCCACATGTGTGATCATTAACTTTGAACATTTACAAAATCTTCCAAAATACTAATGTGTGCATTAAAAGTCTCAGCAGTAAGTAATATACACCACCACAGGCTTACTGTTTGACAAACTTAAACCATATTTTCAGTGTTTAGTGTTTATAAGGGAAGATGAATCACAGTGTAGGGAAAGAAGAAGAAACTTTTTGCCACAATTTTTATCATATAGTTAGTTATATGCTAAACTTTCAATTCTTATTTATATACTGTTCTCATTTTAGGAGAGGTATTGTGCATGTGTGTGTTTCCTTATTAAGGATAAAGTTTACCACCTGAAAATTAATATTCCTCACAAAATATTCTCACAGATTCAGTTAATGCTACTGTAAATTTTAAAAATCTGTGATTTATGATCTATAAAAATATACATCTAAAATATGATAGTTGAAGCATGGCAAAAAGTCCCACTATCACCCTACAGTAATGTTACTAGCACTGACATTTCCCTGGTGGCAGAGTTTGCTGAAGGTGCATGTGTTCTTAAATGACAAAGTGCTATGACAAAAAAATCAATTAATAACTGAATACTTACCACACTCAAACTGACAGGAGTGTTTGCCTTTGGTACTGGGTGGCTATAGAGTGATTTGAGAGTTTCATTCAAATCATTTTCCTAGAGTAAAATGAAAAAGTACATTTTATAAATGAATTATATACTAAGTGATATAATTAAAACTATTTGATAAATCATGCACTGTGCCTTTTCAGATTAGACAAGTTTTACACAACTGCTTTCTTCAAGAATGTTTCAAATAAAAGAAATTGAAATATTTAAATTTAATAAATATGAAAAAGATAATCAATTATCTTTATCCAAAAAGCATAACAGCAATATTTCTATCGAGTACAAATCTGTATTTCGCAAAACTTCATTATTATAAAATATGTTGGTGCTATCTATAGAGGAAATCATTTAAATCATTAAATTCAAGAAATCATTTAAATCATTAAATTCAAGAACAATGGGATTGAATAAAAACAACAATACAACTTTTTACCAGATCACTGAATGCTTCCATTTTCCATTTTAATTTTAAAATCTTAAACTTAATTTTTAAGGAATAGATACAATTTAGTATGATCATTATACTAAAATACAACATACAGGTTATTCTGCATAGTTCTTTTCTAAAGAGCTACCAGTCACTACTTGACTCACAATAAATGGGATTAAATAGAAGATATAACACATCGACTTCCCTGAATAATGTACCTTGATATGTACGCTCACTTTTTCCAAATTACGCATATAAACCCAATAATAAATATATAAAGGTAGCTTTTTATACACATGATTTTTATTCTTAAAATATTTAGGTGTGGACAATATACCAGAGAAAATGACAATTGCTCAATAAAGCTAATAATTGATATTAAGGAATTTGAATACGAGACATATAACTTCTCACAATTTGTCTTATAAATTAACTAACAAACCTTAATAATTCCAATTTCTGTAAGTGTTTGTGAAGTGTCTGCTCAAAACTGCCTATTTGGAATTCTCCTTAGAATAACTTAAAAGAGGGGCGCCTGGGTGGCTCAGTGGGTTAAGCCTCTGCCTTAGGCTCAGGTCATGATCTCCGGGTCCTGGGATCGAGCCCCGCATCGGGCTCTCTGCTCGGCAGGGAGCCTGCTTCCTCCTCTCTTTCTGCCTGCCTCTCTGCCTACTTGTGATCTCTGTCAAATAAATAAATAAAATCTTTAAAAAAAAAAAGAATAACTTAAAAGAAATGACTATAGAACTTATCTCTTGACCATTAAGCAATGAAATATATCCAGAGAATATCCTGGATGATATTTAATGCTCTGTCTATACAAAACTCCTATGACTACATAAGGTTTTTAAAGTCTAGCTTTTAAAATGTCTTTATACTTGCCTGATGTTGATCAGGTAAGGATAACTTCAGTTATAAAATCTAAATATCAATCTATATAGCCTGTGGCACTGGATTAAAAATAAAAAGAAAAATATTACAATTATAAATTTATTTCTGTTTATTTAATTAATACTGTGAACCTATGATATAGTTTCCTCTGATTAGGAACATAAATAGTCTCTCTTATTAGGAACATAAGTAGTCTTATTCCCTCTTTTCAGAAAACTAAAATTGTAAGGATTTGTTCACAGTATCTTTTTTTATATATTCCAGGATTACTGATGGTCTCAGAGAGAATGACATATTATAGGTACATAAGCATTAACTTAACAATAAGAGTTCCTAAAAGTAAAGTATTCAAAATTTAGATGACTAATAGAATTAATGCTGGTTCCAAATGTATACTCATAAAAACAAAGAACAAGAAATAATCACAAAGTAAAATTCTGGTTTTAAGCTTTCATTGCTATAATTAAATACTTTTATTTCCAGTTATTTTGCTAGGAAATGACTGTATAGCTTCAACATAAAACTGTTCAAGTATAAAATGACCTTCTAATGAATACTTCACAGAATTATGTATGTCAATTGTAGAGGGGGAAATATTTACACACACACATACAAAAACACCTGAACTTCTGACAAACAGCAAACCTTGCTATTATGATATAATAATAAAATTTGGCTGCCAAATTAGGAGATTGTTCACCAGAAGCATAAAAGGAGTATCTTAATTCAATAATAATACATTTAAACTCTATTTAATAAGAAGTATCTGGAATAGTATTTGTGCTGAACTCAGGTTTGGTTTTGTTTTTTAAAGATATTTACACTTTGAATCTTAAAAGATGAGTGTTCTATCAGTAATCATGAGTGAGTGATATAATCTTGAAAGATAATTATATAGGAATTCTGGAAAACCTGAATGATTCAAGATAATTGTATAGTACATTATGTGTAAGAAAGAAGCAGTTTAGCCAGGAAAGAATATCAGAAACCAGATCATGGAACTTATATGTCAGGCTGCAGACAAGTTTAGATTTTATTCTAAGAGAAAAAAAGGAAGCTATAAGAAGACTGCAAGCAGTGGAACGATATAATCAGGTTTCAGAAAGAACATTCTTGAAAATCAAAATATAGTGGTACTTATAGCTATGAGTATATTTCTATGAAATAGAAGAGAAAACTAAGAATATAAAATAAGAACATCAAAGTTTTAGGTATAGATAGGCGAAAAAGATCACAGAAAGACATTATATAGCTAGAAACAAAGGAAAAACAATGTCAGGCCAATCCAGAAAAATACAATCTCTAGAGTAATAAAGTATCAATTGAGATTATTTTTTAAAGAATTTATTTATTTATTTATTTATTTTAAAGAGACAGAGAGAGAGAACAAGGTACAAACAGGGGGAGGACACTGAGCATGGAGTCTAACATGGGGCTCATGACCTGGAGATCATGATCTGAGCTGAAACCATAAGTTGATACTTAACCAACTAAGCCACCCAGGTGCACTTCAAATGAGAATTTAAAAAGATAACAAAAGGATGGAAAATATACCCTGAATTTAAAAATTAGAAAACAATAATAGGCAATCATTACAAAATTAAAAAAAAACTTTTATTTGAATTAAATTACATCAAATAGCGCAGCTCATATCTTAGTAAATTAGTTCTTGTAAAAAACATCAAACAATAATTAAGGGGGAAAATTTACAAATATCATCCTAGAAAAGTTGATTAATTCAAAAGCACACTTCAGCGTTTTCATTTTTATGTTTAAGAAAAAAAAGATAAAGACCTAAATGTAATGGCTAAAACTAAAATTCTTAGAAGAAAATATATGGGGAAAACATCATGACACTGAATTTGTAATTTTTTGACATGATGCTGAAAGCATAAGCAACAAAAGAAAAATACATAATTGGACTTCATGTAAATTTAAAAAACTTTTATGAATCAAAGGACACAATTAGCAAAGTAAAAAGGCAACCTATGGAATGGAAGAAAATATCTACAAATCATATATCTAATAAGGGATTAATATCTGAATATATAAAGAACTCCTGCTACCCAACAACAAAATATACTTAAAAATGGGCAAAGAATTTGAACAGATATTTTTCCAGAGAAGAAAACTAAATGACCAATAAGCACATGAAAATACTCTACATCAAGAATTTTAAAAATGCAAATCAAAACCACAATGATATACCACTTCACACCCATTAGAATGGCTATTATAAATACAAAACAAGAAGGCATTCCAAGAGGGCAGCATAAGTCCTGAATTCATCTCCTCCTATGGATACAGCAAATGTACAGCTACATATGAAATCATTCCCCCAGAAAAATACCTGAAAACTAGCTGAATAGCTCCTGCACAACAAAGAATAAAAGAACCACACTGAGAAATGTAGAAGAGGCAGAGATATGGTCTCATCCAAAACTCCATCTACTGTGTGGTGACCCACAGTCAGGAAGGATCTCAAGCAGCTTCTCCCTGATAAGTAAGGGGCTTGCGACATATATAAGGCACCTCAACCCTTCAGACCTGCACCAGAGCAATGAGCTCTGTGTCTGGCTTTGAAAATCAACAGGCTTACATCCAGGAGAACAAAGAGTTGTAGGGAATAGAGCTCCTACTCTTGAAGAACTTGTACAGACTCACTTGCCACAGGACCATACATAAAAGCAGCAGTATGAAGAGCACCTGGACCTACATTAAGGAGATTCATTTGCCAATCTTAAAGCATCTACCAGAGGAGGAGGAGCTTATTCAAACTCTCTCCAGGATAGAGGTGCTGGTAGGTGTCATTTTTGCTTTCTCCCTCTACGTTTCTAGTGCTGGTGGGCACATCCTGGCCCTGTGCCATCCCTGAAGCCCCTCCACAGCCTGCAGAATTCACAGCCTACACAGGGAACGCCCCTTGAACACCTGGCTCTGGTGCCCAGGGAGAATTGTGTTTCTGGGCCCCACAGGTCTGAAATAATAGAAGAGAAAGTTCTTGGCAGGCTACCAACCTCAAGGCTCTACAAACAGTAGAAGGAAACACAGTCTTCCTATTTACTTATCCTGGAACTTCTACTGAGAGGAACACTTTAGGATTACCACACACCTAAAGGCTATCAACGTATTCTCAGTGAACATAGACCAGGTGATATCATCTTTCACTCTCCCTTGGCCTTGCTGCAGCTCACTGGCACCTCCCTAAAAGGAATTCATAACTTGTATGAAGCCACACTTTTTGCCACTGTCACCAAGGGTATGTTTCCAGATTGATGGGTCTGAAGACCAGCACACTTTCTTTCTTTTTTTTTTTTAAATTTTATTTATTTATTTATTTGTCAGAGAGAGAGAGGGAGAGAGAGCGAGCAAGCACAGGCAGGCAGAGAGGCAGGCAGAGGCAGAGGGAGAAGCAGGCTCCCTGCGGAGCAAGGAGCCCGATGTGGGACTCGATCCCAGGACGCTGGAATCATGACCTGAGCCGAAGGCAGCCGCTTAACCAACTGAGCCACCCAGGCGTCCCCAGCAGACTTTCTGATTGCTGTCCCACAAACTATTTACATAACTGTAAAGCTGCTGCCTGAGGATCTAGCTTCCAACCAGCCCAAACTAGGGACTGAGAGATCCCTCCCTCTGGAACATTCAGAGGATATGGACTATCTCAACAACTAGGAGTTATCAATAATGAATCAGCTACAAGAAGTGGAGATGAATAATTTACCTGATAAAGAGCTCAAAGCAATGGTCATAAAGATGCTCATTGAAATTAGGAGAAGACCAGATGAACACAGCAAAAACTTCAAAAAGATTAAAAAAAAAAAAATATATATATATATATATATGAAAGTACCAAACAGAAGTCACAGAAAAAGAACTAAACTGAAAAATACACTACAGGGGTTCAACAGCAGGCTAGAATCAGTGATCCGGAAGACAAGGCAGAGAAACTCACCCAAACAAATGAGCAAGAAGAAAAAATAATTTTAAAAAGTAAAGATACCTTAAAGGACCTGTGGATAATATCAAGCAGAATAACATCCATATTATAGGGGACAGGAAAATTATTTGAAACTTATTTGAAAAAATAATACCTGAAAAAATCACTAACAGGGGGAAAAAAACAGATATCCAGACCAAGAAAGCCCAGAGACTACTTTTTTTTTAAAGATTTTATTTATTTATTTGATAGACAGAGATCACAAGTAGGCAGAGAGGCAGGCAGAGAGAGAGGAGGGGAAGCAGGCTCCCTCCTGAGCAGAGAGCACAATGTGGGGCTCAATCTCAGGACCCTGGGATCATGACCTGAGCCGAAGGCAGAGGCTTTAACCCACTAGGCACCCCATGAAGACCAGAGACTAACAAGATGAACCTAAAGAGACACATACCAAGAAACATAATTAAAATATCAAAATATAGAGAGTCTGAAAAGCAGCAAGAGAAAAACAACTTGTTACAAAGGAACACCCATAATGTTATCATATTTCTCAGCAGAAACTTTGTAGGCCAGAAGAAAGTGGCATGACACATTCAAAGTGCTGAGTGAAAACAAACTTCCAACCAAGAATACTTTACCTGACAAGATTACCACTCAAATTTGAAGTAGAGAGAAAGAGCTTTCCAGACAAACAAAAGCTAAAGAAATACAACACCACTAACCTGGCCCTATAAGAAATGTTAAAGAGATTTCTCTGAGCTGAAAAGAAAGGGTAATAATTATTAAGAAAACATATGAAAGTAAAAATCTCATTAATAAATACATTGTAAAGGTAGTAGATTAAACACTTATAAAGCTAGTATGAAGGTTAAAAGGTAATGGTAGTGAAAATAACTACAACCATAATAATTAGTTAAGGAATATAGAAAATAAAGAGATTTAAAATTGACATCAAAAGCATAAAACATGGGGGTACCAGGGTGGCTCAGTTGATTAAGTGTCTGACTCCTGATTTTATCTCAGGTCATAATCTCAGGGTCATGAGATCAAGCCCTCCATCAGGCTCCATATGCACTGAGTGTGGAGACTGTTTACAATTCTCTCCCTTTCTCTCTCTGCCCCTCTCCACACATACTCTCTCTCTCTCTCACTAAAAAAAATTAAAAAATAAAAATAAAACGTGTTTTTATGGGAAGGTGAATAAAAATTTAGTTTTAAAATGCATTCAATGCCTCCATCAGAAAGGATGAAAACGCAACTTTTGTATCAACATGGACGGGACTGGAAGAGATTATGCTGAGTGAAATAAGTCAAGCAGAGAGAGTCAATTATCATATGGTTTCACTTATTTGGGGAGCATAACAAATAACACGGAGGACATGGGGAGATGGAGAGAAGGGAGTTGAGGGAAATTGGAGGGGGAGATGAACCATGAGAGACTATGGACTCTGAAAAACAACCTGAGGGTTTTGAAGAGGCGGGGAGTGGGAGGTTGGGGGACCCAGGTGGTGGGTATTATGGAGGACATGCACTGCATGGAGCACTGGGTGTGGTGCAAAAACAAGAATTCTGTTACGCTGAAAAGAAATATTTTAAAAATGCATTCAAATTTAAGTTGCTATCAGCTTAAAATACACTATTATGTACATAAGCTGTTATGTGTAAGCCTCATCATAATCACAAAGCCAAACCCTAGAGTAGATTCACAAAAGAAAATGAAAAAGGAATCAAAGTATACAGCAGTATAAATCCATCAAACCAACAAGAAAGAAAGCAAGAGAAGACCAAAACAGAGAAGAATCTCAAAATAGCCAGACAACAATTAAACAAAATGGCAATAATTACATAAGTAGACATAATTACTTTAAATGTAAATGGACTAAATTCTCCAATCAAGAAACACAAAGTGGCTAAATAATTAAAAACAAAAACAAAAACAGGGGTACCTGGGTGGCTCAGTCTGCCTTCAGCCCAGGTCATGATCCCAGGGTCCTGAGACTGAGCCCCACATCAGGCTCCCTGCTCATTGGGGAGCCTGCTTCTTCCTCTCCTTCTGCCCCTCCCCCTGCCTGTGTTCCCTCTCTTGTTGTGTCTGTTTCTGTCAAATAAATAAATAAAATCTTTAAAAAAAAAAAAACAAAAAAAAAACTATGCCCATCTATATGCTGCCTACAAGAGACTCACATCGTATGTAAGTACACACAGACTGGAAGTGAAGGAATGGAAAAACATACTTCATGAAAAAGGAAACCAAAAGAAAGTGTGGTAGCTATACTTATATCAGACAAAATAGGCTTTGAAACAAAGAACGTAATAAAAAAACAAAGATGGGCATTACATAATGACAAAGGGGTCAATCCAGCAAGAAGATACAACATTTGTGAAGGGAGAAATTGACAGTAATACAATAATAGCAGGGGACATTAATACACTGATTACATCAAAGAATGGATCATCCAAACAGGAAATCAATAAGGGAACACTGGCCTTAAGACACACATTAGACCAGATGAGCTATATATATAATAAACATTCCATCCTCAAACAGCATAATACACATTCTTTCCAAGTATACATGAAACAATCTCCAGGATATTTCATACGTTAGGCTACAAAGCAAGTCTCAATATACTCAAGAAAATGGAAATCACATCAAACATCTTTCCCAAGAAAAATTGTACAAAACTAGATGTCAATTACAAGAAAACTGGAAAAATCACAAACAGATGGAGATTAGACAACATACTAGTGAACGACCAATGGCTCAATGAAATTTTTAAAAAAAGATATTTAAAAAATACCTTGAGACAAAAGAAAATATAACACACCAAAATCTATAGGATGTAGCAAAATAGCTCTAAAATTTATAGTGATATAAACCTACCACATGAAACATGAAAAATATCAAGTAGACTAACTTTGCACCTAAAAAAATGTAAAAATTAAAAAAATGAAGCCCCAATTTTTTAAAAGGGAGGAAATAATAAATGTCAGAGCACATATAAGTGAAATAGGGGCTCAAAAGGTAATAGAAAAGATCAGTGAAACTAAGAGTTGGTTCTTTAAAAACAGAAACAAACGTGACAAGCCTTTAGCTGGATTTACAAGGAAAAAAGAGAGAGTTCTCAAATAAATAAAATCAAAAATAAAAGAAGATACAACTCACACCAAAGGAACATACAAATGATCACAAGAGATTACTAAAATAATGTTATGCCAACAAATTCAACAACTTAGAAGAAATGGATAAATTCCTAAAAATTTACAATTTTCCAAGGCTGAATCATGAAGAAATAGAAAAACTAAATAGAGTGATTACTCATAAGGAGACTGAATGAGTAATCAAAAAACTCCCAAAAATAAAAGTCCAAGATCAGATGGTTTCTCACATGAATTCTACCAAGTATTCCAAGAGGATTTAATATCAATCCTCCTTGAACTCTCCAAATAACTGAAAAGGAGGGAATGTTCCCAAACACATTTTATGAGGTCAACATTACCCTGATACCAACACCGAGCAAAAATAACACAAAAAAGAAAATTACAAGCCAACCTCCCTGATAAAGATGCAAAAATCCTCAATAAAATATAAGCAAATCAAATTTAACAGTATATTAAGAGGACAATCAACCATAATCAAGTGGGATTTATTCTAGGGATGCAAGGATGGTTTAATATCTGCAAATCAATCAATGTGATATACCACATTGACAAAATGAAACATAAAAATCATATGATCATCTCAATAGATGCAGAAAAAAATCTGATAAAATTCAACATTCATTTATGACCAAAACTCTCAACAAAGTGGATATAGACAGAATGTACCTCAATATAAGGAAGACCATATATGACAAGACACAGTTAATATCATACTCAACAGTAAAAAGCTGAAAGCCTTTCTTTTAAGATCAGGAGTAAGACAAGTATGCCCACTCTCACCATTTTTATTCAAAATCATACTTTAAGTCCTAGCCAGAACAAGTAGGTAGGAAAAAGAAATAAGAGACATCCAAGTTGGAAAGGACAAAGTAAAACTGTCACTATTTGTAGATGACATGATTTTCTATATATGGAGAGAAAACCCTGAAGATGCCACAAAAAACAAAAACAAAAACCTGTTAGAACAGATAAAATCAGCAAAGTTGCAGGATACCAAATCAATATACAAAAATCTGTTGTGTTTCTATACTAACAGTGAACTATCAGAAAGAGAAATAAAGAAAACAATCCCATTTATAATTGCATCAAAAGAATAAAATACCTTGAAAAAATTTTAACCCATAAAGTATAAGACCTATATATTAAAAACCAGAAGACACTGATGAAAGAAATTGAAGATGACATTATAAATGGAAAGATCAAATCTGGTCTTATGAATTAAAAGACCACGTTAAAATATCAATTTTACCCATTTTATCTACAGATTCAAAATAATCCATATCAATGTTCTAATGTCATTTTTTCACAGAATTAGGACAAATAATTCTAAAATTTGTATGGAACACAAACGATCCCATATAGCCAAAGGAATCTTGAGAAAGAACAGCAAAACTAAAGGCATCATGCTCCTGATTTCAAACTATATTATCAAGATATAGTAACCAAAACAGTATGCTATTGGCACAAAAACAGACACAAAAATCAGTGGGATGCAACAAAGAGACCACACATACACGGTCAATTAATTTATGAGAAAGGAGGCAAGAATATAGATAAAGGACATTCTCTTTAATAAATAGTGCTGGGAAAACTGGACATACGCAAAAGAATGAAACTAGATCACTATTTTATACCACACACAAAAATTAACTCAAAATCGGTTAAAGACTTGAATGTAAGAGCAGAAACTATAAAACTCCTAAAAGAAAATATATGCAGGTCTTGGAGACAATTTTTGGGTCTGACTTCAGAGTCA
This sequence comes from Mellivora capensis, assembly GCA_004024625.1. Classification (NCBI taxonomy): domain Eukaryota; kingdom Metazoa; phylum Chordata; class Mammalia; order Carnivora; family Mustelidae; genus Mellivora; species Mellivora capensis. Next base: position 32,354 of record PISX010006601.1, on the reverse strand, counting down.
ATGGCTATAAAGGAAAAAAAAAGGGAAGAAGAAAAAGTAAAAGAAAGGAAGGTAGAAAAAAGAAAGGAAATGAGACTACATCAAACTAAAAAGCAAAGTGAAAGAAACCATCAAGAAAATTAAAAGGTAATATATTGAATAAAAAATATTTATAAATCATGTATCAATAGGGTTTAATATAAAAATACATTTAATATACAAAATACATAAAGAACTCATACAACTCAATAACAAAAAATAAACAATGATTTAAAAAATGGGCTGAAGGTCTGAATAGACATCTTTCCAAAGAACACAGACTGCCAATAGGCACATGAAAAGATGCTCAACATCACTACTCATTAGGGAAATGCAAATCAAAAGCACAGTGAGCTATCACCTCACACCTGAGATAATGGTTATTGCAAAAAGAACAAGAAATAACAAGTATAGGCAAGGATATGGAAAAAAGGATGTGTATCCTTGCACACTATTGCTAGAAATGTAAACCGGTGCAGCCACTATAGAAAACAGTTTGGAAGTGTAAAAAATTAAAACTAGAACTGCCATGTGATCCAGCAACTCCAACTCTGGGTATATGTGTGAAGAACATAAGAACACTAATTTGAAAAGATACATGCACCTCTATGTCCATTGTGCCATAATTTACAACAGCCAAGATATGGAAATGAGCCAAGTGTCCATCAGTGGATGAATGGATAAAGAGGTATTGTGTACACACACACACACACACACACACACACACACACACACAGTGGAATACTACTCAGCCATGAAAAGAACAAAATCTCTCCATTTGTGACAACATAAATGGACCCTGAGCGCACTTATGCTAAGTGAAATAAGTCAGAGCAAGACAAACACCATATGATTTGATTTACATATGGAATTTAAAAAACAAGACAAAACAAAATAAAACTCATAGATACAGAAAACAGATTAGATTGATGGTTACTGGAGGGGAAGTGGTTGGGGGATGGGTGGAATGCGTGAAGTGATCAAGAGGTACGTACTTCCACTTACAACATAAATAAGTCAAGGGCATATAATGTACAGCATGGTGACTATAGTCAATATTGTATTGCAAATTTGAAAGTTCCTAAGAAAGTAAATCTTAAAAGTTCCCATCACACACACACACACACACACACACACACACACAAATCTGTAACTTTGTATAGTTGGTAATGACAGATGCTAACTAGAGTTACTATAATAATATTTCACAATGTACACAAATGTCAAATCATTATGCTGTGCAACTGAAATTAATATACTGTATATAAATAATAATTCAACAAAACAAAAACAAAAGAGAAAATAGCAGGTGTTGGGGAGGATATAGGGAAATTAGAACCTTGTACATTGCTAGCTGGGAAAGTAAATGGTGACACCATGTGAAAAATATTATGGCAGTCCTTCAAAAAAATTAAACATAGAATTACCATATTATTCAGCAATTCAAATTTAATACAGCAACTCAGACAGATACTTGTATACCCATGTTTCTAACAGCACTGTCCACAACAGCCAAAAGGTAGAAGCAGCCCAGCTGTTCATCTATAGATGAACAAATCAACAAAATGTGGTGTGTACATGTAATAAAGTTTTATTCAGCCTTAAAAAAAGAAAGGAATTCCGGCACTTGCTACACCATGGATGAACCGCCAAAACCTGCTAAGAGAAATAAGCTAGTCACAGAAGAACAAGTATTACATGATTCTACTTACATGAGGTACACATTCAAATTCATGCAGGCAGAAAATACAATGATTGTTGCCAGAGACTCAGGGGAGGAGAAAGGAAAGTCGTTCTATGGGGCACAGAGTTTCAATTTGGGAAGACAGAAAAGTTCTAGAGGTGGTGCTGCTGATGGTGGCACAGAACACCGCGAATGTGCTTAATAACACAGAACTGTACACTTGAAATACTTAAAATGGTAAACTTTATGTTGTATTTTACAACATGAGAAAAAATTGGGGAAAAAACATAGCTTACCAGTTCCTTAGCCAAGTAATCTGCCAGAGTATTGAGAAGCTTGTAATATACTTCAAACCATGGCAGGTAACTGTAAAAAAACAAAAAACAAAAACAAAAACAAAGAAAAAAACCAAAAACCTTTAAAAATGTATATGGATATATTATTTAGAATCAAGAAAAGAGATCACAAACATTAAATTTTTGTTATTTCAAACAGCTTTAATCCTAGATGTCAGAAAAGAACTATACCAATGTTCTCCTTACTATTACAGTAAAATTTTACATATTATCTATTTCTAGTATTTATAACATAATAATGATCCAAAGTTCTATTATGAAAGTTATGCATTACACACTTCTATTTTTTCTGCAGTAAAATTATTTAATCTTGTATCATGGTATGCATGGTACAAGTGTACTAAAAGCACTCATAGAATAAAAGTTAACCACTGTAATAAAATATAATACAAAATAAAAACTAATCTTAAGAAGCTTTCAAAATACAAAATCATTTCTTATTAATGATTACTGAAGTGAATATATAATACAATAGAAATATGTGCCTAATTAATCAATTATTTTGAAACTGATGTTCAAGTAGGATGATAAATTTCAAAGTAAACATCAATATACATAACAGAAAGCCAATTTTAAAAATTATAAAAATATATATAACTGAAAATTCATTTTGATTCACTTTACTAGATGCAAATATAACTAATTTTTATGAAAGCAAAATACTGTCTAAAATTCAATTAAAACCCCAAAATCTGTACTCCTTATTAACAAATTAAGATATTAGTATATTTAAAATCTATCCAAAGGTTTAATTGTTTATTAAAATGTATTCTTTTTGGGTGCATGGATGGCTCAGTAGGTTAAGCTTCCACCTCCGCTCATGTCATGATCTCAGGGTCCTGGGATGAAGTCCCACATCGGGCTCTCTGCTCCACAGGGAACCTGCTTCCCCCCTTTTCTCTCTCTGCCTGCCTCTCTGCCTCCTTGTGATCCCTCTCTGTCAAATAAATAAACAAAATCTTTAAAAAAATGTATTCTTTTTTTTTTCAAAGAATTATTGTAACAGATTACTTTCTAAGAGAAAACTGTGTGATGCTTTTACTACATAACTGTATTCTGACAAGAGTACATGTATATAACAGATTTAAAATTTAAAAATCAATGTATAGAGCTGAGAAAAATAACATTCTATCTTCATTTTTCACATAATGTCTGATTTATTAATGGTTATGAAAATTGCTTTTTGATTCAAGAGTAACCTAAAGTCACAACAGAAGGACAGTTGGGGGGCACCTGGGTGGCTCAGTGGGTTAAGCCTCTGCCTTCAGCTCAGGTCATGATCTCAGGGTCCTGGGATCAAGCCCTGCATCAGGATCTCTGCTCAGTGGGGAGCCTGCTTCCCCCTCTCATTCTGCCTGCCTCTCTGCCTACTTGTGATCTCTCTCTTTCTCTGTGTCAAATAAATAAATAAAATCTTTTAAAAAAAAAGTACAGTTGGGCAAAGTGCAGTATCTTTTTTCAGCAGAATTGTTATAGAGTTTTTTTAATAATTATAAATACTAAGTGATGATATAAAAGATACCTATGATATTTTACAATATCTACCAACTTCTGGTTACATCTAGCATTTATCTCTGTGCCCTTTGGAAATGGCACTAAAATGACAGTAAATGAATAAAAAGGGTATAAATTAATGAGGACAAGAGAAAAGGAGAAAAAAGCAATAAAGAGCAACACAGGTGAATGGTTTCATCATTTCCTCATTTCATAATGATGAAAAGGAAACAATGATAAATAACTCAGCAAAAGACAGAACACCAAAACCTAGGCGCCAATAGAAGGGAAAATGACGAGTAGCCAGTATATTTGCAGCTCTCCTCTCCCCTGCCCCCAAAGAATCCTAAAACACAGATCTGGGAATCTCTCAAAGGAAAAAAACAAACAAACAAACAAAAAGACCCCTCAGATGTCCTATTTTCTTGGAATGAAATCCACCATTGCACATAAAAAGTTTCTAATTCAATTTAATGCCTCTATCTTAAATACATATGAAGAGTCCAACTACCAGATATTTGGGGAAATATATACATGAATACAAACAAAAAAGGAACTCCACGTAAACACAGACTATAAAAGCAACAAATGAGAACTCTACAAAGTTATCTTAAAAATTCTTAGTAGGTGAATAAAGAAGGGGATGCTACTAAACAAAATGAAATCTGAAAAAAAAGAGGTGAAAACATTTTACACAAGAAAGAACTTTTAGACATTCAAAATATAAAAGTCGAAAAAATTAAAATTGGGGCACTTCTGAGGCTCAGTGGGTTAAGCCTCTGCCTTCGGCTCAGGTCATGGTCTTAGGGTCCTGGGATCAAGCCCCGCATCGGGCTCTCTGCTCAGCGGGGAGCCTGCTTCCCCCTCTGCCTGCCTCTCTGCCTACTTGTGATCTCTCTCTCTGTCAAATAAATAAATAAAATCTTTTTTAAAAAAAGAAAAAATTAAAATTGATAGATGAGGAACTAAATCAAGAATATCTCCTAGGGAGGAGTCAAGATGGTGGAGAAGTAGCAGGCTGAGACAACATCAGGTAGCAGGAGATCAGCTAGATAGCTTATTTAAACATTGTGAACACCTACAAATCCAACAGGAAATCAAAGAAAACATCAGAAAATCGATCACTTTCTGAAAGGTAGGACCTGCAGAGAAGTGAGTCCGAAGCTACGGGAAGAGAGACTGTAGGAAAGGGGCTGGCTCCCGGCAAGCGGCGGAGCCACGGAGCACTAAATCAGGACTTTTAAAAGTCTGCTCCACTGAGGGATGTCGCTCCAGAGGCTAAGCTGGGGTGAAGCCCACAGGGGTCAGTGTGGCCCCAGGTCTGGCAGGGTCACAGAAGGACCCAGGCTGTCTGAGTGTCGCAGAGCTCGCAGGTATTAGAGCGGGGAAGCCGGCTACAGAGACAGAGCCGAGGAGTGAGCTCTCAGCTCAGAGTTACCTTGAACTGGGCACAGGCTGGGTAAGCTCAAAGCATGGCTGGAGGCCATGGAGACAGAAGCGACTGAGTGCTTTTCTCCAAACGTGACCAGAGGCCAGGGAGATGGGAGTAATTGGGTGCTTTTCTCTGAGGGCGCACTGAGGAGCGGGATCCTGAGCTCTCGGCTCCTCTGGGCGGGAGATGGGGAGGCCGCCATTTTCATTCCCATCCTCCGGACTCTACGGAAAGCGTTCAGGGAACAAAAGCTCCTGAAAGCGAACCCGAGCGGATTACTTAGCCCGGCCCCTGGTAAGGGCAGTGCAATTCCGCCTCGGGCAAAGACACTTGAGAATCACTACAACAGGCCCCTCCCCCAGAAGATCAGCAAGAAACCCAGCCAAGACCAAGTTCACTTACCAAGGAGAACAGCGGAATTCCAGAGGAACAGAAGGCAAAGCAAGGAATTCATGGCTTTCTCCCCATGAATCTTTAGTCTTGCAGTTAATTTTTTTTTCTTTTTTCTTCTGCTAAATTTTTTTTAACTTTTACCCTTTCCTCTTTTAACTCTTTTTTTAACTAGTTTATCTTAACAATACCTTACAAAAAAAAAATAATAATAATAATCTTTTTTTGAACCTTCATTATTATAATCATATTTTTCCTCCACTGTATATAACTATATTTTTTGTATATACATATATTTTCTTTTTTTAATATTTTTTCCTTATTTGTTTTCTTTTTCTTTTTTTTTTCTTTTTCTTGTTTATCCCCTTTCTCCCTCCCACGATTTGGAGTCTCTTCTGATTTGGTTAAAGCACATTTCACTGGGGTCTTTGCCACCCTTTTAACATTTTATTTGCTCCTTTATATATTCTCATCTGGACAAAATGACAAGGTGGAAAAACTCACCACAAGAAGAAGAACAAGAGGCAGTACCAAAGGCTAGGGACCTAATCAATATGGGCATTGGTAATATGACAGATCTAGAGTTCAGAATGATGATTCTCAAGGTTCTAGCTGGACTCAAAAAAGGCATGGAAGATATTAGAGAAACCCCCTAAAAGCCCTTTCTGGAGAAATAAAGGAACTAAAATCTAACCAAATTGAAATTTAAAAAGCTATTAATGAGGTGCAATAAAAAATGGAAGCTGTTACTGCTCGGATAAATGAGGCAGAAGAAAGAATTAGTGACAAAGAAGACCAAATGACAGAGAATAAAGAAGCTGAGCAAAAGAGAGACAAACAAATACTGGACCACGAGGAGATAATTTGAGAGATAAGTGACACCATAAGATGACACAACATTAGAATTGAGATTCCAGAAGAAGAAGAAAGAGAGAGGGGAACAGAAGGTATACTGGAGAGAATTATTGTAGAGAATTTTCCTAATACGGCAAAGGGAACAAACATCAAAATCCAGGAGATGCAAAGAACGCCCCTCAAAATCAATAAAAATAGGTCCACACCCCGTCACCTGATAGTAAAATTTACAAGTCTTAGTGACAAAGAGAAAATCCTAAAAGCAGCCCTGGAAAAGAAGTCTGTAACATATAAGAGTAAAAACATTAGATTGGCAGCAGACTTATCCACAGAGACCTGGCAGGCCAGAAAGAACTGGCATGATATATTCAGAGCACTAAACGAGAAAAACATGCAGCCAAGAATACTATATCCAGCTAGGCTATCATTGAAAATAGAAGGAGAGATAAAAAGCTTCCAGGACAAACAACTGAAAGAATTTGCAAACACCAAACCAGCTCTACAGGAAATATTGAAAGGGGTCCTCTAAGCAAAGAGGGACTCTAAAAGTAGTAGATCAGAAAGGAACAGAGACAATATACAGTAACAGTCACCTTACAGGCAATACAATAGCACTAAATTCATATCTCTCAATAGTTACCCTGAATGTTAATGGACTAAATGCCCCAATCAAAAGACACAGGGTATCAGGTTGGATAAAAAAACAAAACCCACCAATATGCTGCCTATAAGAAACTCATTTTAGACCTAAAGACACCTCCAGATTTAAACTGAGGGGATAGAAAACAATGTACCATGCTAATGGGCATCAGAAGAAAGCTGGGGTGGCAATCCTTTTATCAGATCAATTAGATTTTAAGCCAAAGACTATAATACGAGATGAGGAAGGACACTATCTCATACTCAAAGGGTCTGTCCAACAAAAAGACCTAACAATTTTAAATATCTATGCCCCTAACGTGGGAGCAGCCAAATATATAAACCAATTAATAACAAATTCAAAGAAACACATTGACGATAATACAATAATAGTACAGGACTTTAACACTCCCCTCACTAGAATGGACAGATCATCCAAGCAAAAGATCAACAAGGAAATAAAGGCCTTGAATGACACACTGGAACAGATGGACATCACAGATATATTCAGAACATTCCATCCCAAGGCAACAGAATACACATTCTTCTCTACTGCACATGGAACATTCTGCAGAATAGACCACATCCTGGGTCATAAATCAGGTCTCAACCAGTATCAAAAGACTGGGATCATTCCCTGCATATTTTCAGACCACAATGCTCTGAAGCTAGAACTCAATCACAAGAGGAAATTTGAAAAGAACCCAAATACATGGGGACTAAACAGCATCCTTCTAAAAAATGAATGGGTCAACAAAGAAATTAAAGAAGAATTGAAAAAATTCATGGAAACAAATGATAATGAAAACACAATGGTTCAAAATCTGTGGGACACCACAAAGGCAGTCCTGAGAGGAAAATATATAGCAGTACAAGCCTTTCTCAAGAAACAAGAAAGGTCTCAAGTACACAACCTAACCCTACACCTAAAGGAGCTGGAGAAAGAACAACAAAGAAAGCCTAAACCCATCAGGAGAAGAGAAATCATAAAGATCAGAGCAGAAATCAATGAAATAGAAACTAAAAAAAAACAATAGAACAAATCAACAAAACTAGGAGCTGGTTCTTTGAAAGAATTAATAAGATTGATAAACCCCTGGCCAGACTTATCAAAAAAAAAAAAGAGAAAGGACCCAAATAAATAAAATCATGAATGAAAGAGGAGATATCACAACCAACACTAAACGCTAAAATTAACAAGTCAGGAAATGACAGATGCTGGCGAAGATGCGGAGAAAGGGGAACCCTCCTACACTGCTGGTGCGAATGCAAGCTGGTGCAACCACTCTGGAAACAGTGTGGAGGTTCCTCAAAAAAACTGAAAATAGAGCTACCCTATGACCCAGCAATTGCACTACTGGGCATATATCCTAAAGACACAAATGTGATGCTCCGAAGGGGCACGTGCACCTGAATGTTTATAGCAGCAATGTCTACAATAGCCTAACTATGGAAAGAACCTAGATGTCCATCAACAGATGAATGGATAAAAAAGTTGTGGTATATATATACAACGGAATACTATGCAGCCATCAAAAGAAATGAAATCTTGCCATTTGCGACGACGTGGATGGAACTAGAGGGTATTGATCTTAGCGAAGCGAGTCAGTCGGAGAAAGACAACTATCATATGATCTCCCTGATATGAGGAAGTGGACATGCAACATGGGGGGTTTGAGGAATAGGAAAAGAAAAAATGAAAGAAGATGGGATCGGGAGGGAGACAAACCATAAAAGACTCAATCTCAAAAAACAGACTGAGGGTTGCTGGAGGGAGTGGGGATGGGAGAGAGTGGTGGGGATATGGACATGGGGGAGGGTATGTGCTATGATGAGTGCTGTGAAATGTGTAAACCTGGCAAGTCACAGACCTGTACCCCTGGGGATAAAAACAAATTATATGTTTATTAAAAAATTTAAAAATAAAAATTAAAAATTAAAAAAAAAGAATATCTCCTAGCAACTAGAATAAAGGGATAAACCAATGGATAACAGAAAAATAAATATTAAAATATCATAGCATCAATCTCAATAATTATGCAGCTGACTAATAGTAGTAGTTCCAAAAAAGAAAGAAAACTGGGAAAACAGGAATGAAAATTTCTTCTTTAAAGTTGCGGGAGGGGCGCCTGGGTGGCTCAGTGGGTTAAAGCCTCTGCTTTCGGCTCAGGTCATGATCCCAGGGTCCTGGGATCGAGCCCCACATCAGGCTCTCTGCTCTGCGGAGAGCCTGATTCCTCCTTTCTCTCCCTGCCTGCCTCTCTTGCCTACTTGTAATCTCTGTCAAATAAATAAATAAATAATCTTAAAAAAAAAATAAAGTTGCAGGAAAAATTCCTAGAACTTCAGCTATGAGTGTCTACATTGAGAGTGCCACTGGGTGAACTGTAAAATAAATGAATATCACAGTGAAATTCCAGAATAGGGGACAGAAAAGCACCTAAGAATTTCCAAAGAGATAAAACAGTTAACATACAAAGGAATTAAGTTAAAAATGCCACTGAACCTCTCACTAGCAATCCCAGACAGTGAGAAGATTATGCCTTCAAAATGCAGAGATTAAATCCTTTTGCAACCCATAATGCTCTGCCCCAAGAAACAACCAATCAGGTGTGGGGCTAGGTTAATGACATCTTCAGTCATGCTAGGACTCAAAAATCTACCACTTTTGTACTGTTTTGGGGAAGCTACCAAAGGATGGCTTCGACAAAATGAGAGAGTGAAACAAAAAGGAGGAACACTAAGATATAGGAGACACATCTAATCCTATGAAAGAACAATTAAATCTAAGAATAAACTGTACAAAGGCCTAAAGAGCAACCAGCCTATACCCTTTGGGAAACCTAAAAATCAGATCAGTATTGGTATTCTCAACTTTCATATTTAAATGATGCAACAACTCTAACTCTAGTGCTTAGACAGCTATTCTGCTATACCTCTCACAAAAAAAGAAAAAGATTATTAACACTATTTTTAAATTTTCAACTCAATACCATGCAAATTACCAGATCTTATTTTCTGTGCTCATTATAACTCAATGAAATGATTTTCATGGTGAATATCCTTCTACTAAGACACAATACAGTTCCTTGGACAGAGTGCCACTTTTTCATTTGTAAGCATTTCATATTCATATTTCAACTTTTAATGACCTGAAGAAAGTGTTACTTCAGGAAAACTTCAGTATGTCATGTAGTTCAGATCTCTGTGTTCACATAAAATGAGATCTAATCTATTCATCTAATCTATTCAAGGAGCATGATGGTCTGTTTCTGTCTTGCTCTCAAGAATTTCTAGATAAAGGAAAATTTATTGATTTTAGATGGCTGCATGTCTGCTAATCTTTACACTGTCATTTCCATCTTACTCAAATAATGTGAAGCCTTTTTAACCTTAAACCTTCTTTCTTGGACCACTAAATTATAATAAATTATCTCATAAGTTATTACAAAGTGAGGATCTTCTACACAAAATACCTTAACACTTTTTTGCCTTGCATGCTTTTCCTTTTTTAAGTTTTTATTTTAATTCCAGTTAGTTAACATACAGTTTTATATTAGCTTCAGGTGCATAATAAAGTCAAGAGTTCTCATACATCACCTGGTGCTCCTCACAAGGACACTCCTTAATCCCCATTACAATTTAATCCAATCCCCAACAATCCTTCCCTCTGGTAACATCAGATTGCTCTGTGTAATTAAGAGTCTGGTTTTTTTGCTTTGTCTTTCCTTCTCTCCCTTTCTCTCTCTCTCATTTTTTACCCCTTTACTGTTTGTTTTGTTTCTTTCTTCCACATATGAGTGAAATCATATGACATTTGTCTTTGGCTTATCTCACTTAGCATTATACTGTCTAGCTCCATCCATGTTGTTGCAAATGGCAAGAGTTCACTCTTTTTATGGCATATATATATGAATTATATATCTCTGTGTGTATATATCACACAGAGATATATAATTATCTGTATATATATATGTATATGTATAGACATATACACACACACACACATACCCCACATCTTTATCCATTCATCTATCGATGATTGGACACTTATGCTGCTTCCATATCCTGGCTATTGTAAATAATACCGCTATAAACCTAGAGGTGTGTATATCCCTTTGAATTAGTGTCCTTTGAAATACCCAGTAGTGCAACTGCTGGACCACAGAACAGTTCTATTTTTAACTTTCTGAGGACTCTCCATACTGTTTTCCACAATGCTATACATCATTTTGCATTCCTACTAATAGCACAAATACTCTTCAGTGTTCTGGTTTTCTCATCTTTAAATTATTACTTTTCATTAGTTATCTTCCCCTCTCAATTTTCTTTCAAATTGTGAAGATTAACTGAAACAATTTTTCATAAAAGCTAACATAAAATTACAACTTATCTGTAAGATTATTTAACTGTTTTTGCAAAAACAAATTGAATTAAATAATTAATTAATATTTAGGTTACTTCTCAAAATTTAACAGTATGAGGTATTTTGCTACCTATATAATTACTGCTCTTTTTTATAATCTCCAAGAATACCAACTCTGGCCGAGTTTCATCCTGGTACCAGGCTATGTTTGCTCTTGATACAAGATATGCTAGATTTTGTTCTCACATTCACTCTCTTAGTCATCAAATTCAACACTCAACTCTACTATGTTTATAGCACTGCTAGACACTGTAATATTTTATAACTACCTCTAACATAATTTCATCTATAAATTAGATTAACATTATTTTTTTTAAAAACTATGGCACAAAGTTTACACTTGGCATATTTCTCACGGTCATCTCTAAGGCTCCATGATGCTCTGTTATTTCTATTTGGCCAATATGACTCACTAGTCAGTACTAGTCTAGTACACTGTACTAGTGTACTAGAGTACAGTCAGTACTGACTACTAGGGAGTACAGAGCAGAATCCAAGAATGAGACTCTGTATGTTAAAATAATTAGAAGAACAGGAAATAAAACTTCTTAAGCACTAACTATATGTATGAAAACATGCTAGGTACTTTGTATGTCTTATCTCATTTAATTATTAAAATAATGCCACAATGTATAATTGACAAAACTAAAGTAAAACAACTTATCCAGGGTCACATACCAAATGGAAAGTCTGGGATTAGAACTCTGATCAATCTGACTGAGCAATATTTGCTCAGGGGTTCACTGTAGATAGCCCATCACCTAATGCAGGCATGTAGTTCTATAACACTCACTCTTTAAATAAACATGTCCAATGACCACAAATTTTCAGGCAGCTAAATAAACTATGACAAAAATATGTTCTGATTTAACCTTAAATCAATCTACTTATAATTTCTATCCACCGAAGCAAATTCTATCTTCCAAAAGTTTATCTAACTAATGTTCAGAGCATTATCATTATGCCTTTTAAATTATATTTTGTTCATATGGGCAAATCTTCCAGCAGATGAAGATCTGTTTCATTCTTTCATCTAATATATTGGTAATTCCTTCCAACTGTAGGTTTTAATACTGTTTCTATGTTCATCATTGTGGATAAAAATTTTAAAAAAGACATGGCCTACAATACAGTATAAGATCCCTCCCAAAATAATGTGCCTATTTACCAACAATCTAAGTATGATACTTTCACCACTAAGAGGACTCATAACTTCATTATCTATTTTCCAGCCAGTATTTTTCTCTATATATAATTTGTTCATGAGAGAAAATGGAACAGACTCAAATTTCTACAGCATTGCCTCATACACCAGTGTCATAAAGAGCTGAGTTTATCCTCATACAACATGCACTTTGTGAACATGGACTGATTCTTGGTGATAACAGCTCCTTCTTAAGACTAAGTATCATCCACATTTTTTAAATAAAAATATCACATATCAAAATGGAGTGATTCTGTAACCTAGTCATGTTCCTAGAAATGTCAGGGAAGCTGGGACATTTTCTGCTGCTAATCATCTAGAGTACAGGGTGCAAACTGGCTACTGGCAAACTAACAATCTCTAGCCCATGAACATATTTTTTTTTTTTGGTCAACACCCCCTGGTTTATTGAATAAGTTGCCAACTTCTAAATCTGAGATAATTCACTTAAAAGTCTGGATCTCTAGCTCCTCTTCAAAGTCAAAAGAACTGGCAATAGTGGTCACACATGTTTTACTCTGTAACAAGTACCCAGAGCTGAGTAATGGCTTCTGTCTTTAGATATGGCATGTCTTACTTGGATCACCACACTAATCCCAACTTCTAATTGTCAGACATTTAACCTATATATCTCATTTGAATCCCTTCCTGGTCCCTGTAAGTAACTGAATTCCAATCCTTGATATGGAGCAACTACACAACAGGAAGTCCAGCTCATTCTTTTATATGACAAAGAAAATGGTTTGGAGTACACAAAGTCGTCAATAACTCAAATATTTTAATAAGATTCCACTGTAAATTTTAAAGACAAAATGTGTAGCAAAATAACATATATATTATAAAGGTTATAGATTTATAAAACAAATTATATAAGCTTACCTCTCTGGGTAAGAAATGTTATTCTCATGTTGTTATTTTTGTGGCTTTTTAGATAATTTTCAAACAATATTTGTTCAAAGCTATTTCTAACTAACATATAAACCCTTGAGCTGAATATCAATAAGTTAAAGTATTTTTTCACTAAATTTCATAGACCAAAAGACAGCCAAAATTTGTTTTCTTACAACCAACCGCAAAAATTCTAGAAAGGTAAAAAAAAATGTACTCAACAAACCATAACGACTTAATTTATTTTACTTGAATCTTATAAAACTGAAAGTGTCATTTCTTTAACAAAGAATAACTGTGACTCGTATAGTCTTGCAAACATATATAAATGTAAAACATTAAGACCCAACTGTTTTTTTTTAAAAAGGCAAGAGATTCTTCAAAGTTTAGTTGTAAGACTATTTTCTTAATTTTTTGTAAAGACATAGGGCAAAACACAGAGTCCATATAAAGTCATGAATCCATTTTGTGGCAGTAAGAAGACTTCCCTCACACTTGTGCTTCCACTATAGAGCTGATAAAACTTTTACATTCGAAGTCAAAGGTTAAATAAAGGAAAGGAAATGTTTTTTGTCAAATAGTCAGGTAACCACTAACAGTCTAAGTGATCAGCAGGAACCTTAACTTATAGTAATCAAATAAAACTAAGGAAACTGCCTTTCCGTAGAAAAACGTCTAATGTCTAGAGGCTGTTTTTCTGTCTGGAAAATTGACACAAAATGTGTAAAATTGAAACATTCTGCTTCTAAGGGATTTGCCCAAAGGAAGAGTGTGAAAGCTTCAAATTTGGTATGAGTTAAAGGGGGGGAGAGGAGACTACAAAGGCCCTAAACATCAATCTGTCTTCCTTATTAGGGTATTTCATTTGAACCCTTGGCAACAATTTTATAGTTCTAAAATTATGTTAATCAAATTAGAGTTAAAAAGTTATTTCTTGCATTTTTGTTAGCCTGTGAAAGCAATTCTAAATACAAACAATGGCAAGATTTAAATTAGTAATATCTCAGAATATTTTTTGAAGTCTTGTTAAGCTATATCCTTATTAAGGATAAACATATCATGGAAAGAGCTAAAGCATACAACCATATCTGAAAATTCAAAATAAAACATCAACTTTTTCTACCTGATTTTACCTTGTATTAAAAATTTTAACCATCCTTAAATGTATCTCATTTTCATTATGACTATCTTTAAGGACCTGAAATATTTTAAACAGTTCAATATCAACAAAACTCAAGAGAATTTATATTTTTCATTTTAAACTTAGATCATTAAAATACAAACACTAGAAGGTAATATAAATGAAAAGATTTTTTTGTTAAGATACATTTGATCACATTTTTAAAAATGAAAGTCTTTAGCATCATATTATAAAGACACAAGAGAAATATCAATTTCTATCTAAGAATATTAAATCATTTAATGAGTAAGACCCCTAAATAATCAAACTGGTATTATCTCACAATAGAAAACCAAAGAATATTGTAAGTCTCAACATAAATGCACTAATTTTGCACAAGAGACAGCTTCATGGACAAAGTATTAAGATTTTTCATATGTAAAAGTCATAATATATTCCACCTGAAGACATAAGTAACTAATTTTAAAAACTAAAATCAAAAAGGAAATCATCTTTGTGCTAAATCTCCACTTTCAAGGAAAGAGAAAATGAAATGACCAACTGTCCGATTGAGCATGTGCAGAAACTCTCAGCACTTACATGGGATACTAGGAAAGCCATAGCAGTTTTTCCAATTTATAAAGTTTACATGCATTCATTCATTTAGAAATTGTGACTAAAGGCTTCAGTTATTTAGTTTGCTATCCAATAGAAAGATTTGTAAATGTATCTAAACAATCCTTACAGAAATGACAAGAGTGAAACACCAAAATGTAAATAATAACTATATGTTAAAAATACAAGTCCTTTATTTTTTTAAACTTCTCTAGATCATCTAGATTTTCCTGAATAAAATGTACTACTTTTATTATCAGAAAAAACATGGTTAAAGACATATATTTGTGTCTTGCTTATACAAGTATTTTGTCAATTTTTTGAAATTTTACCCGTAATAAAGGCTAAACTCAAGAAGCCTTAGAATTAACACTGAATTCTAAGACCAGATACTCACACAAAACTGAATGCAAATATTACTCCAAAGCTTTGGGCAGCCACCAGTTAATACTCAGGCTACCAATATAGGTGATTCTCTCATAAAACCCCTGCAAGCAGCACAGCCCTTAATTAAAACACACACACACACACACACACACACACACACGCCTCTAGCCTTCAAATGAAGCGGACTGCCCTAACCAAGTCTATGAATTAGTTCAGTAGGTAATTCTTCTACCTTCCTTCCTTACTCACCTCAGAATATTACTAGTTAAATTCTACATCTTGGTTTTACAAATTTTCTTCTACTACATCTTAAGGATACAATGAAACTAAACGAGCATTGTTGAAGAGAAACAAATAATAAGAAATAAATTGTAGATGTAGTAGCATTTCTTCTACCAACTCACAAAGCAATTCCACTATGTTAAACATTTTGTGTTGAAATTACAGAAAAACACCAATCTTGGGGCTCAAAGATGGTAACAGGAAAGTCATTTCACGGGCAATACTTTTCTCTCTTCCCAAGGTCATTCTTTCACACACTATGTATGACTCCAAATTTCAAGAGCACCAGATGAAACAACCCTTCCCAGTCTTAATTCTGCTATACCACAATGATCAACTGACTGCCTCTGAAGTTCCTATAATAAAATACACTAGTAAAATAATCTCTTATGCTGCAAACAGACTACATATTTTATCTGACAAAAGGTGATCTGGTTAAATTCCCATGGAGTTTTAATATGCTATTTATCTAACATCTGAGACTTTTAGAATAGGGAAAATTTGATTAAAATGACTCATTCGTTGCAAAAAAATGGATAAATGCTGAAGTATATAAAGTAAAAAAAAAATTGTGGAGATCTAAGCTTCTAGTCTTTTTTATAAGTATATACACTCATATATTAACCATAAATCTTTCTTATTGTTAGCTACTTCTTAAAATAGATACATTTACATACATATATGAATTGTTCTTTACAATATAAGAACATACCATAAATATTACTTTGACACATCTCATCATTTCACAATATACCATAAACATTTCTCTGAGTTACAGTCTGATGAGTATATAATTTTCCCCAACAGATAAATAATATTCCATTCTGTTTGTCATCCTTTTATTAATTTATTTTTTCAACAAAGAGCTATTAAGAATTCATTATGTGCTAGGCACTATTGTAGGCACTGGGAAAATAATCCATCAGTAAAAAAAAAAACAGAGAACATTCTGGCAGGGGGAGGGGGAGCTGCCAGGGGACACTAGGGAATGTACCATAATATATATATTCAATTCCTATTGAAGGACATTTATATCCCATAATTCTCCTATTATAAACCATACCATAATAAATAACTTTGTTCACACTTTACTGCTCACTACTGGGAGTATTCCTAATATTTAAAATTCTAGAACTATAAATAATTGAGTCAAGGAGTATAAGATTTTATAAATCTGATAGATATTATTAAATTTCTCTTCTAAAGGTTATGTCATTTTATAGTCCCCCATATAGCATATGACATGTCTGTTTCCCTACAGGCTTATTTTTTTTTAAATTTCATTTCTTACTATCTTAATATATTTATTTTTTTCACCTTTAGTAAGGCTGAGCATCATTCACAGGTATATATGCTATTTAAATTTCCTCTGTGAATGTATTACACTCAGATGTTTTTTCTTATTCTTCCACTGGGTTCTGTCACATTAACTTGTAGCTACTTATTATGTATTATAGCTATTAACTCGCTGTTACCATGGTTGTAAATAAATTCCTACCAGTTAATTATTGGTAATTTTAATTTCTTTATTATATTGGTCATCAAACAAAATCTTTCATCATAATACAGGCAAAGATGCCAACCTTTTTGGCCTCAAGAGTCAATGGTAGGCATATAAAGGCACTTATAACTACAGTAATTTTTATTTTTATTTATTTATTTTTTAGTGAGGGGGGAGGGGCAAAGGGAGAGAGAGAGAATCCCAAGCAGGCTCCATGTCTAGTGTGGAGCCTGACTCTGGGCTCAGTCTCACAACCCTGAGATCATGACCAGAGCTGAAATCAAGAGTCAGATGCTCAACTGACTGAACCATCTAGGTGCCCCTACAGTAATTTTTAAAAACCAACAATATTTTCTTCCAGTACATTTGAAGTTTTATCCTTTCTTTCAACAATTATAAAATTAAATCTAAAGTGGGGGAGACCTGGTCGAGTTCACAGACAAACCAGGACCCAAAACACCATTATTCACCTTAATGATAGCACTTAAGACATTTGTTAAAATTATTTTCACAGAAACACACTCATTACAGCTTAAAAATAGGTATTTTCCTATCTATAACAGCTTTCTTAATAAGTTGGTGAATTCCATTACATTTTAATTCTCTTTCACTATTAAAACTAACCAGTTCTCTAATTTTACTGGCTATTCCCTAAATTGGCTATTCTCAACGCAGTACCCTGCTTTTCAGGACAAAGATTATGTTATCCCATTAAAATCATGATATGGCAATCTTTTAAAAATTTCCTAATAAAAAAATAAGCTGGAGAATAGAATTTTCTCAATTTAAGACTCTCTGCTTTTTTCATAAAGCTTTGTTACCTATTTCTTATCTATCAGAAAGCACTGTCACATGATAAAAACAAATATAAAAGGAACTTTTCTTTTAAAGATAAATAACCAATAATGCATACTGTGAAGGGTTTTCCTTATTGGCATATATGATTTTACTTTTTTATTATATTTATGTAACATAACTTTATTTTCTGGAGGTAAAACCATTCCTAATTCAAAGAGTACTGTGACACTCTGGTGTTTTTCCACATACACAAGTTTGATAACAAGAACTTGATTACTGTAACTGTTTTAGAATCTGTTTCCTACAAATTAATGACCACTGCTTTGGAGAAATGAACACTACCATCAGTCTTTCAGGAATTTAACAAATAGCTACAGTTCATTTTTTATGTAAATATTTTTCAAGTAATGCAGGCTTTCCTAAATTTAAACAGAAATCTCTAAGAGTATTTATTCTCTAAGCACATTTATAGGGATTATTCTGAACATTTAGTGACTATTTGCTGATTTTTTTTTAATATTTTATTTGTTTATTTGAGAGACAGAGCCCGCATGGCAGGGGCAGAGGGGGAGGAACAGGGAGAGAGGATATCAAGCAGACTCCGCGCTGAGTGCAGAACCCAACATGGGGCTCCATCTCACAACCTGTGAGATCACAACCCGAGCTGAAACCAAGAGCTGGACACTTAACTGACTAAGCCACCCAGGCACCCTACTATTTGCTAATTATTAACAGGTTCAGCGTACTAAAAATATTTTAAAAGTTCAAAAGAAAGACAAAGGTTCATCCTCTTTAATTATGACTACCAGGAACTCATTTTAGAGGCAGTAAAGTAAAAGTGTAAAGTGCAGGTTCAAATATTACAGAAAACTGATGTCTATAACTTCTTTTCAACTGGGCAGCAAAAACAACAAGAGAAAAAGAAAGACAAAGAATTTGCATGTATGTGTGTGTGTACTCAGAGGGAGACGAAGGAGAGAGAAGCAGGTTAACAATTGTGAATCTAGGTGATGTATACACGAGAGTTTACTGTAATAAACTTGAAACTTTTCTGTAAACTTGACTTTTTCAATGAAAAGATTTAAAAATTCATAGAGAAAAATCAGAAAGCACCTACAGCTTTGGTCTTTCTATCAGGACAAAGCTGTCTTGGGCAGAGCAGATAAGGTTCTACTCACCTTTAAGGCATAGCTTTTGAACCTTCAGCGTTCAACACAATGATAAAAGGAGCTCTCCTTACCCATTTTCCACATGCCACTCCCACTCCCACTGCACAATCAACTGGTTTCAAATTATAAGAATCAATCTATAGTTTGAAGTATAATACTCTTCCAGATCAAACATAAGTTTTAAATACAATTATTATCCAAATGAAAGAGTTGTTGCCTAAAGAAAGAATGGAGGAACTTCCACATTCTATTACTTATAAAGCAGTTAAGCATTTACTTTTATTTATTTTTTTTAAAGATTTTATTTATTTATTTGAGAGAGAGGCAGTGAGAGAGCATGAGCGAGGAGAAGGTCAGAGGGAGAAGCAGACTCCCTGTGGAGCTGGGAGCCTGATGCGGGACTCGATTCCGGGTCTCCGGGATCATGACCTGAGCCGAAGGCAGTCGTCCAACCAACTGAGCCACCCAGGCGTCCCAAGCATTTACTCTTAAATAAAGATTGAAGAAAATTCTCCAACTCCAACAAATGTTCTGGGTAAATTTATAACCTAAACCTCAAAGAATGATATGAATGTAGCTAAACAGCAAATGAACATCAATTTTATACCAAAGTTTTCTTTATAACATTTTAATTATTAAATTAAATGTTATTTCTTTTCCTACAAACATTTTTACAGAAGCTAGCTTGACCAATATCCATATTATAAACATGCTATAGGGTACTATTTTTATGGAATATATCTGGATTTCTGATTCACCAAGACATAACAAAGAAGTTAATTTTTAGAATCCTTCCTCGTAAACAGTCAGCATCTCAAATCCTGAGGTCTACAAAAAGGAGACACACTCTTAACTACCTACTGAGTCAAGGCAAATGATGTAATAAGTAATGATTTAGTTAAGGCACACTCTTAACTACCAACTGAGTCAAGGCAAATGATTAAAGTGGGTCAGGTAGGACTTGTGGCAAAGCAGTAAACTCAGGACACAACTAAACACCCCACTGCTTAGTTCTAGCATATTGCTCCTACTGGAAAGTGAAAGACCAGAACCAGGAAATACTCCCATTTACCAAAAAAAATTAGAAACTTGAATTTTACACAAAATTTCACAAAAACTGATAATGTTAGAAACATCTTTGAAAATTTTTAAAACACCATATGGGCAAATAAAACATCTCTATTAAACATTTTTGTCCAGAATCACCAGGTTACAACCTTAGCCTTAAAGCAGTACTTCACTTTCAAAAATCCAGGTTCTGGGTCAGTGATAGAAAAGAGCATGCATTAGTTTAATGGATTTTTTTGCAACTTGTTTAGTAGGTAAAATATATATTATTTAAACTCACATCTTAATAACTAATTTTTCAAAAATAAACCCACAAAAACTAATCTTAAAAGAGCCAATTCTTTCAACAAAAATTGTACTGTTACTGGTATATCTTTAAATTTAATTGATGTTCCATATAGAAAATAAAGTTATTTTTCAATTTAGTTGGATCTAGAGAAAACAAATAAGAAAAAATATTATATGCATATTTTTAAGCATCCTAAGCATAACAAAGTATAAAAGAAAGGCACAATTTAAGTACTAATCCTTTCAATTTTTTTTTACTACAAATACTCACCTAAGGATGCACAAGCAAATTTTGCCTCCTGATGTGAGTCTGCAGAATCCAAATCTCTGTTTACTTTCAATGTCTGTCAGTACAAAGGTAAAATGCTGTCCGACTTGATTTTGAGATACTCTAAAATACAGCAATATTATATCAAACTTTAATGTGGTTTTTTGTGTGAGAATTTTCTTAAAGGAAAACAAATCAAGAATATATATTACATGCATCATTGGTCTCACCTTCTCAATCAGTTGGTTCTCAAACCTAGAACTATGTTATAAAACTCAAATGACTGTGAAATGTTTAAACTAAATCATGAGTCAAATGTCATATCAAGTTGTAGCCCCTTACAGGCTGAAGAATCATAAGGTAGTTCATTGTTAAGTTTGCACATGCCTAAAGTACTTCTAAAATATTTCATAAATCTGAAAATACCATTACTGAGACTGTGGCAGTGAGAAGCAAGACAGGATGACTGATTCTGCTCAGCTCCAGCCTCTCTTGTCGTACGATTTAAGACTGCTTAGACAGCAAATCAGGCTGCTGTAGTACCAATGGCAGCCACAACCACCTCTGTTTAATTGTTTCTTCTGTTGACATTCTCACCCAGTAAAGTACCGTAAAAATTACTATTGGCATTTTTGAGCATTCTTGTCTAGAGCTACCTATATACTGAGAACAATTTCCAAGCACAAAGAAAGAACACAGTTTCCACAGAAAAGCTTACTATAAGGAATTTTAGCCAATTGTTGACCTAAGTATCATGTTATCCTACTATGCATCACACTGCAGCCTGAGGTGCAATATAAACCATCACACCAAATCTTCATCACCATTTAAAATATATAAATACTTCTTGTTACTGGCTATCATCTTACTGTTAGACAACCGTAACTGAACAGCTACTTCCTGGTCCCAAGATAAAATACCCATGACACCTTAAGTTTGGTTCTGAAATAGCCACAGGAATTAGGTAAAAAGAAGTAAGTTACTTTACTACCAGTGTGCCAATACTACAAATTGTTTTCAGTTGTCAGGAAATACAGCATTTCAAATGCTGGAACATTTCACAAATACACATTTAAGTGGACAGTTCTGAAAAATTTTTACAAACTTCAAAAAGAACCTCTAGTGCCTGATGGGCCCCCTAGTGCCCAGTGTTCACAACATACCCTTGAAAGCTTTTCTTGCTGTATTTTATCTCTGCTAGTTATTTGTAAATTGCAACTTTAACATGCACAAACTGATTCTCCAGAAAGGAGGTCAAACAAGGGGTATCATTCATCAGCAATACTTACAGTATCAATTAGCCTCATTCAGAAAGATTATCTTTAACATCATTGTAAAATATCAGATTTTTACTAATCTTTGGCAAAATATTTTCCAAAAGTCAATTTTCTTTTAAAACCCCTCATACCATACTCAAAAAAACTGGTAATAGGGTGTGAAAATCGCATGAAAAACAATAAATGATCTATTTTTATGCTCAAAGGTCTATATATTCTGTGAAATTCCAACTACACACAGGTAATACTCTATTCATTCAGTATTTGTTCAGTAAAATACAAACATAATGAGATTTCTAAAACTGCTGGGAGGATTTCCCTGCAGCCTTCCATAATATTGCACTATTTCTATACAGCTATTCTTGGGAGAAACTAGCCATGAGTTTTACAATATCACACAGATGGTCTTTTCAATTAGGGTGAAGTGAGATAGAAACCAGGATATATACATCTAATTTTAAAAGACAATTCTAAGGCTCTGATGAAGGACATAGTAATATTTTTTTTCTGCAGGTGCTTACAATATGTACCTGAAGAACAAAAGGAAGAAATGAAACCTTAAAACTTCTAACGGACCATAGCAGAGAAAACAAAAGATATAATAATGCAAAAAGGCTTCTTCCTTTCAAATATTATTTAATTTTGAAACTCTAGTCCTTTTTTGTTGTTAAAAGCAGTGAAGAGAACGTACATTTCTTTATATTGGAAAACATATGAAACAATTTTAAAGTGCTCACTAAAATGAGCTGGAGTTACTTTGAATGACAACTTATACTGTACCTTTCAATGTCAAAGGGGAAACAGAACTTGGGTACACTCTGTAGTACTTCCTGCAAATGCAAATTAAAAAAAAAAAAGCTTTAGAATATTTTAAAAGATGCACTCAAAACTTTTCTTGAGACCTTTTCTAGAGGGAAAAAAAGTTTGTTGTTGTTTTGTTTTTTTCCTGAAGAAAACCAGCACAGGTTCCTAGACTAAAATAATTGATTATTAAAAAGGAATTAAGTTGGTGCTTTGGCAGATTGCACTGACAATGCCACGGAAGCCCCAGGAGGGAAAGGCCTGGCCTGAAGGGTATTAACACCCTTCACATCCCCGCTGGGATTCCCTTCAACAAGGCCATATGGATTTTACAAGAAGCACTGCACCATATGGGTAAGCTACGTCTGCTGCTACTTGTACCACAGACTAGCCACAGGGACTTCTGACAGATCCTGGCTCAAAAATATAAATGTTGTTTCAATTAAAATGCAGGCAGAGAAAAGGGAATGAAGTTGGCAGCAGCATGAATTACTGAGAGGTATAACAACCCTACATATCCCATGGTAAAAGGTTAAAAAAAAAAAAAAGACTTTCTATAGCTAAAGAAACACATTTATATGTTTCAACTCTTGGAAAATTCAACAACAGTAACATTAAGTTTATCTCAAATAACATCCTTTAAAAAAGAAATGTGCATCTAAAACTAAGCCTTTAAATTTAAAACAACATAGCTTCTGCGCACTTTCATTTATGAATTGCCTAATATGAAAATCAGTGTTTTAATTAAGCATAGAAAATAACCTGCAGTGATTTTGTACAGCCATTATAAAATAATTTTATAAGCTTTTAGAAATCATACACATTATAATCATAACAAAATATGAGTAACTGTCAGATACTTGGCAAAAAATAGAAAAAGATTTATTTTGTTATATATGAAAAACAATTAAAAATTAACTCTGATTATAAAGTTAAGCTCTAGAATTGAAGATAACATCATATAAGTCCAAAGTCAGGTGATTTTACAAGACAAAACAGAGATTTATGAGAATGTTTCCTATTAAAAAGAAAAAAGAACAAATATCTTAATGCAGTAGTCGCCCCCAACAAAAATACTACCTCTTTACCAACAAAATTTACATCCAGAGAAATCATTTAGTACCTGCATATTTAATCCCTCTACAGAAACCTAGTACGAGTGTTTTAAAGTAGAATTTTTCACATTCTTTTAAAATGTAGACTGCAATAAGGTATTAATTGATAATAAAACATTATAAAATTCCAATGCCAATACCTAAGAAAGCTTTGAGAGCCTTAAGACATTGAAACAGAAAGAAAAGCAGCATGTAAAAAAAGCAATCCATCTATCTTAGGGCAAGGTACCCTGCTCGTTTAAAAATATAAGCATCTTTAGAAAAAGCTGTTTTACAGAAAAAATTCTGTTAAATTTTATTAAAAGAGCCACTAAACTTGAAAGAATTTAAATTACTGAAACGGAAAACAGCTTATTACAAATGAGAACAGTTCATTTGTCCATTGCTAATCTATATCTTGTGCTACAAAAAGTGAAGCCATTTACCATATTTACTACACATATGAACACTATTTCAATATTCCTCCCGTGCAAAGTTGTTCATATAATTTTTGTAACAACAGATACATATTTCTCACTGTCTACTCACTGTCTACTTCTAAATATAACCAAATTGGTAATATATTTCACATCAATTTTAAGACTCAAATTAAGAAGAATGTTTCCCATAGTTACTCAATCTTTCACACCCTCCCCCTCCCTTCTTCCACAAGCAACACACATGCACACACTTCTGCAAAACAGCCTCAGCTCGCTTCCCAACTGGCAGAAGCATCCCTCAGGGGACAAGTCTTTAAACCTCCGTACTCTTTAAAATTCAACCAGCCAGCAGGTCTATAGACTAGTGTATAAACAGTATAGACAAAAAAATCCTCTCTCAGCTTATGTCAGTGACAAAGCAGCTCAGCAGTTGACTGTTTCTCCCCTGACAGTATAAGCTGGGTTTACACAGATCAATAGCTGAAAGTCCTACCTAGCTCCCAGGGCCCGGGTTTTCTTCCTTAATTACAGGTGCTATTCAAACTGAAGTTAAAAAAGAAGAGAGAGAGAGAGAGAGAGAGAGAGAGAGAGGTTGAAGGGAGGAATAAGATACATGCAGAAAGTTTTTGGTGTTTTTTTTTTAATTCTTTTAACAATAATGTTAATTGAAAATTGTACTTTTATATGTATTGGAAGTATTAAGAAAGGCTGATGTTTCCATCATAAAGTGTTTCTGATATCACACACACATGCACACTAGATGGGGATCCATAGGTTATGTGAAAGGTTTAAGATAAAACTCTTCAAAAGTTATGTTTCTATTTTCTTCAGGCTTTTGTTTCCAGGAAATATCTAATTTCCTCAGCCAAGAGAAATTATTTGAATTTTCCAAATCATCTTAATTCTCTAAAATATTTTATTTTTATACAAAACAACACTCTGACTAAAACTTATCAAATGTTAAAAATAGTAAAAACAAAAGGAATGAAATAGAATATACAATTATGAATAGCAAAATACAAAGGGCATAACACATATATACATGCATTTACCATAAAAACAACACATCTACCACCACAGAAATGACTAGAAATAAGGACTGATTAAAATTTATAAATTGGGTTTTTCTTTTTGGCACTATATCCCAGATCTGTATTAATAAGCATTATGGTCAAATTGATCTCATAAGAGAGAAAGAAGAGAGCAAACTGCTAGTGTTAGAGGGGTTTATTAACTCTTTATCCCATGAGGCTACTGTTCGGCATTACAAATTGACCGAATAAGACGGAAAAAAGCATTTAAAAATCTACTTTTTGAAAAAACTAAAATATGCAGCATTTACTTCCTAATTGAAGTTCAATAATTACAAAGATCTTAGAATTTCTCAAAGAAAAATCTAAAATGAAATGAGATATGTCATTATTGACACCAGTAATTGTTTTTCCTCTTGCTCAACTACTTCTTCCCCTATACTATATTAAAACACTAATGTTCTCTAGGGTTCCATATACTGCTCTCTTCCATGCTGATAAATGTATCTGCTTCCCCTATACTATATTAAAACACTAATGTTCTCTAGGGTTCCATATACTGCTCTCTTCCATGCTGATAAATGTATCTGCTTATGCAATTTTTTTACATCCAC
Source organism: Mellivora capensis (assembly GCA_004024625.1). NCBI lineage: Eukaryota > Metazoa > Chordata > Mammalia > Carnivora > Mustelidae > Mellivora > Mellivora capensis. The sequence continues at coordinate 6,215 of PISX010006601.1, read as the reverse complement.
AGTTTCAACTACAACTACCAAACTCTTAGTCTTATAGTCTAGATATTTCTGACTCCAGGATTATATATCTAACTACTCTCTAGTATCAATTTCTAAATGTTCCTTATACACCTCAAATTCAGAATATACAAAACTGAAACAATTGTTTTAATTGTAGTCCTTATCACCTAGAACAGCAGCACCATCTACCCAGTTACCCAAACCAAAACATGATAGCAGTCTAGACCCCTCCCTTTTCTTAACTTCCATATATAACCAGTCACTCATCAAGCCCTCTTAATTCAATTCCATAACTATTTCACTCCAGAAGTTCTCGATGGGAGGGCAGTAAGAATTAGAAGGACGATAAGAAGATATAAGAATCACTTGGGAGGGCTTTTCAAATCACTTTTGATCACCTACACTATAGACCCATAAAGGTCTTGACTCTTAGTTCCAATACCATCCATAATTAAGGAATAAGACTAACTGTAACTAAGAAATATACTAACTGTTAAATTAAGGAATAAACCTAGTATTAAGGGTGCTTAATATGTAAGGAATAGTTACTCTTTCACTGCAAAAAGTGACAAGATTTGTTCAGGGATTGGTTAATACAACATCCTCTTTAAGGACTCCAGAAACTTCCATCCTTCTTTCTGCTTTGCTGTCCTGCATTTGTTGGATTTGTCCTCAGCTACCTATACTCATGGTCACAGAAAAAAGCTGCCAGAGTTCAGCACAACACACGAAGACACAGCAGCATCTAGTGAAAGAAGCATATCTTTTGGTTATCTCTTTTTAACAGTGAGGAAATCTTTCCCAGAAGTGCCTCCCCAACCGGAGCAAACTTTCCCAATATATTTAATTAGCCAGAAGGTCAGAGCCACTTCTAAACTAATCATTGGCAAGTGAAATGGTTATCTACGCTTAGCTTAGCCTTTGACTAGTTAGAAGAAAAGTCAAAATTCAAACCTATTCATTTTCTGCTAACCATGATGCACGTAATTTTATATAAAGAAGCTGAAGTACCATACTTTCTTAAGATTCCTCAAAATAATTTTAATCGGACAATTAAATTTATACCAAAGTTCTCAAGAAAAATATAACAATATTACATAAGAACAGTTTTCAAATATCCATTTTATTCATTTCAGTAACACCGGGGCCATTTGTCAATTCTAATCTGATTTTTCACAAAGGGCATAGATTTCTAAAAAGGTGATTACTTCACTTTGAATATTATCTCCCCAAATATGTGAAAAATAATTAATACTATGAATTCCAAGAAACGTGTACTAAGCTGCTTAGTCACAAGCAAGCTGCACAGTACAGAACTGACATTCCCACACTGTGCACTGAGATCTTTTGGGCAGCACAGAAACTCACATGGGCACTGCAAGATGGTTTAAATTTTCAAGGGAAATACAGCTATATTGATAGGATGATTAAATCAGATGGCATTTTATTAAAAGACAAAATTACATTAATATGTAAGCTATATATCTAGCCTCTTTAGACATCATCTTATTTTTTTTAAAGAAGCATTTTTTTTAAACTAAGAGAATGGATTTTAAACTTAAAACTAAGGAGTAACTATCAGAATAACTGAGCCCACTGTGTTATTTTTCTCTTGGTATTTATTTTTATGTACTATTTCAATTAGAAATAAACTTATTTTTTGTCATTCCTCCTTAAATTAGGGAAAGCATTGTAAGTCTGTGATTTCTGACACTAAAACTTTTTAGACTTTGAACCCTGATTGAATCTTTTTTCACTTTTAAAAGTTATAAATGAATTTTTATTGCTGGAAGATTTAAATAACTGCCAAAAAGCAAATATATTCTGCCATAAAAAGAACTGTGCTGTTGAAACATAAATTTTAAGGATTTGGGTTCTCTGTGTATCAGTCTTAGAAGAATGAGGAGACCTCTGTGGTCTGCAGTCACTTTAGTTTAACCTACTGCCAATGACAAAGCCTAGATTTGAGCAGGGCGGAGTGACATTATAAAAAATATGCATATTCACAATTAGGTGGTTTGCTTGACCAACAAGATATATTTCCCTCATTAATTCAAAAGAAGCATTTAAAAGCCATGAAAGAAAATTACACATTTATATGCAAATGAGTTTCCAAAGTTTCTTTTTCAAAAATTCTACTAAATACTGCCTTCAAATTTTTATTCCTAGGTTAACTGTAAGTTCTAACTGAGGATTGAATAACAATTAATCAACTCTATCAAGGAAAAGCCATTTAGGAAGACTCCCTTTGTTTTCTAATAACCACATAACCCTCCCACTGTTTTCAGATTAATACCTCCTTGCTTTATTCACCCTATTTTAACTAATAACATTTTCTAGATCAAAGAAAATACATAATAAAATAGAACATTGCCTATAAATTTTTGCATTTACAAATACTAAAGTATTTAAAACTGAATGTCAATCATTTAAGTCAAGATAAGTAGAATGAAGATAAGTAGGAAAATACTTCAATTTTTAGGGAAAAAAACAAGTTTCACCTCAGTCAACCAAGAGGCTACCATGACTTCACCCTGCAACTAAATGTTGTGTAGAATAAAGGAGATATGATTCCTGATTTTCAGAACAAGGGAGACTTAACATTAGATCCACTACAAAATAGATGCATGCATACACACATGCACGCACGCATACACACAGGCGCACACACCCACATAAGCACACACATATTAGATGGAAAATCACAGTGGTCAAGTTCACAATGCTCTGGAGTCAACAGTTAATATTAAAATTCTGGCTCTGTGAGGTATTGGCTATGTGCTCCATTAACCTCACCCAGAAAATGGGCAAAAACTATTATCTATCTTGTAAGACTGAGGATTTTATGTGGGGATTTATATGAGGATTATAGAAGAAATCCACACAAATGATTAGACAATGTCAGGGATAAAAATATCCTAACAACCGTTAGCTCTTTTATTATTTAGTTACTTGTTTTAAGAATTCTCGAACATCATATGCAATTCCAATGAACATGTTTATTTACATAATAAATATTTACCGAATAACTCAAACATTAAAGGTCCTATGTTCAATGACCTATGCCAAAACATTAGCATCCTGAGACATAAACTGATGAAAAATATCATACTGAATAATTTATCTGCCTCCTTTGAAAATTTTTAATATATTTAATATAGTTGTATATGGATATAGATATACATATAGATATAGATTTGAACATATTCTACTATTTCTATTTTACCACACACAATAAAAGCAGACTCTGTTAACTCTGCAAAGTTATACCATATGCATATCTCATGATCCAATACGTGTAGGAACTTACTCTGGGCTGTCATATTAGCTACTTGTTTTGAATTAAAATGATCTTCTAAGAATTGTGCCAACAGACATTTTTCATTTAAGGAGGGTTTATTAATAAAATTCCTTTTTCATGTATTTATTTATCAACCCACATAATAAAGATTAATTACCAATTCTAGGTAAGGTGCTAACCAACTTGAGGAATAAAACTATCTCTTGCGTTCTTCTACAACCTCAAATTAAGCCTTCCTTCAACTGTCCTGGCAAAGATATTGTTAAAGGTATCCTAAGAAAACATATCCTCTCTTTCTCTCACTGCCTTGTAATAGTGTTATCTCTCTTTGTTCTTTTTAATCTGATTTTATATTTTTCCTCAGTCAAAGGTTGTCAAACTCTTGGTTCATATTTTTTTCTGTTATTCTTCATACCTGGGCCATGTGCAGATAATCCTTCTGTCATGATATGCATGACATATTCTCCATTCACTGTGTAGGGTACACATTAGAGAGCTGATTTTTGTATTACAGATGACAAATAGAGGTATGATATGTTCCAGAGCAGTAAATTATAATTATCCTTTCTTTCTGGTCCTGCATTGAACCTAGTTCAGAACTATGCCTGAACTGCTAATTTTCCCCAGATAGTGAATCTTGTGATATATCAGACGGGAATCTTGTTGTTTGTCTGATGCTTTTAAGAATAGAGTCTTAGTTTTAAAGCATGAATCAGGGACTGTACACTTTAAAGTGTTTGAAAAACATACCGTTAGATGAGTATTATATTCTGGGAGCAAGGGTATATTTATTATTTCTCTATGCCTTGAAAGCCCTTGGAATCTGTAAAATCATCTAGCAAAATGCGAATTATAGTATATCTTAAGAGTCCGGAAAAATTTTAATTGATTGTCTAACTACTTGGAGGCTTTGTTTGGAAGAATTAACTTATAAGTACACAATTATAAAATACAACCTGTTATATGAAGGCTATTTCATACCCTTAAAGGGTATATGATCTAATAGTACTTATGTATTGATAGACTCAATGTGAATTTATTTATATCAAATATCAATATATTTATGTATATTTATTTACCAAATATTTAATGTGTGAACACTGTACTATATAGTAAGAGCATTGGCAGGAAAAGTGAAGAATACCAGGAAGCCTAGAAGACAGATATGTAAACCAAATTTAGGAAGAGTGTTTCTGGAAGAGTGCAGTAAAAGTCCCAAGTGAAGAAATCCCATCTAAGTAGAGAAATGAAGGGAAAATGAGAAACTGACCAGGTTGTCAAATGAGAAGAGAGAGGAAGAGAAGATATAAGAATGGTGTTCCCTCATAGGAAATAAAATGTTCAAAAGTCTGGAAATGAGAAAGAACGAGTACAAAGTTTGGAAGAATGATAAGGGAATGTAGCTTGAAAAATAAGCAAGGAACTAAATACATAAGGTCTTTAAGCTACCTAAGAAGTTTGGACTTGATGCAAAGAGTAGGGAAACCATGGTTTGCCCACAACACTTCACATATGAAAATGATCAATAGCATCCCTTTTTACTCTCAAAGGTATTCAAGTTATAATTTATTATAATAGAAATCAGTGGTAACCTGGGGCTGTGAGGTGGTTTAGGGGACACAGTGAGTAACCAAAAAGCAGCAAGAAGGAACTTCCTGGAGTGGTTATAAAGTCTGTATCTTTAAAGGAACGTGGGTTACACAGGTGTATGCATCTGTCAAAACTCATTTCATTGCACACTTGAGACCTGCATTGTACCATATATAAGTTTTTGGCCAAAAAAAAAAAAAACCTAATAAATAAGTCTCTCAGTTTGTACAATAAATCATGGTTCACCCTAGCTAAAAGGAATACGGAAGTTCTGAAGGGTTTAAAGCAAAGAAGGGACCCAACTGGCCTTGAATTTTAGAGCTATCACTGTGGGTGGCCATACTAGCCAGAACAAATTTAAAAAGGACAAGATTGAAGACGGGAAGTCTTCTGCAATAATCAAGGGCAGTGGTGGTAGCCTGAAGTAAAACTGGAATGCAGAGAAGGGAACAACATTAAGTTTTGTGTATATATACATATATATACACAAAACTTACTTTTTTTTCTTTTTTTTCCTTTAAAAAAAAGATTTATTTTTTTACGTATTTATTTTCAGCATAACAGAATTCATTGTTTTTGCACCACACCCAGTGCTCCATGCAATGCGTGCCCTCCATAGTACCCACCACCTGGCTCCCCCAACCTCCCACCTCCCGCCCCTTCAAAACCCTCAGGTTGCTTTTCAGAGTCCACAGTCTCTCATGGTTCATCTCTCCCTCCAATTTCCCCCAACTCCCCTCTCCTCTCCATCTCCCCATGTCCTCTGTGTTATTTGTTATGTTCCGCAAATAAGTGAAACCATATGATAATTGACTCTCTCTGCTTGACTAATTTCACTCAGGATAATCTCTTCCAGTCCCGTCCATGTTGCTACAATAGTCGGGTATTCATCCTTTCTGATGGAGGCATAATACTCCATAGTGTATATGGACATCTTCCTTATCCATTCATCCGTTGAAGGGCATCTTGGTTCTTTCCACAGTTTGGCGACTGTGGCCATTGCTGCTATAAACATTGGGGTACAGAAGGCCCTTCTTTTCACTACATCTGTATCTTTGGGGTAAATACCCAGTAATGCAATTGCAGGGTCATAGGGAAGCTCTATTTTTAATTTCTTAAGGAATATCCACACTGTTCTCCAAAGTGGCTGCACCAACTTGCATTCCCACCAACAGTGTAAGAGGGTTCCCCTTTCTCCACATCCTCTCCAACACACGTTGTTTCCTGTCTTGCTGATTTTGGCCATTCTAACTGGTGTGAGGTGGTATCTCAATGTGGTTTTAATTTGAATCTCCCTGATGGCTAGTGATGATGAACATTTTTT
>PISX010006600.1:0-96074 GCA_004024625.1 Mellivora capensis | reverse complement strand
AAAAAAATCAACATACGGGGAGCCTGCTTCTCCCTCTGCCTCCGTCTGCCACTCTGTCTGCCTGTGCTCACTCTCTCTCTCTCTCTCTGACAAATAAATAAATAAAATCTTAAAAAAAAAAAATCAACATAGGGACGCCTGCCTTCAGCTCAGGTCATGATCCCAGCGTCCTGGGATCGTCCCACATTGGGCTACTTGCTCGGCAGGGAGCTTGCTTCTCCCTCTGCCTCTGCCTGCCACTCTGTCTGCCGGTGCTCGCTCTCTCGAGTGCTCTCTCTCTCTCTCTCTGACAAATAAATAAATAAAATCTTTAAAAAAAAAAAAAAGAAGGCTTAAATCATGAGAAAACTAACCCCGATCTTACACCAATCAAAATATTGTGTTGGTATGATTTTTACATGGCAAATTAAAAATTAAAGACATTGGATTATGCCAAAAACTCTTATCTTAGAACTAAGGCCTTTTCGGGGTGCCTGGGTGGCTCAGTGGGTTAAGGCTCTGCCTTCAGCTCTGGTCATGATCTCAGGGTCCTTGGATCGAGCCCCGCATCCAGCTCTCTGCTCAGCGGGGAGCCTGCTTTTTCCTCTCTCTCTGCCTGCCTCTCTGCCAACTTGTGATCTCTGTCAAATAAATAAATGAAATCTTAAAAAAAAAAAAAAGAACTAAGGCCTTTTCTTATCTAGCACTATAATATCAAAGCCCATTACATAAATATACTTTTCAGTGCCCACAAAGGAAACATACATGGTTTAACAATTCATTTAGATATGTTTGACTGTACTAGATGTTCCTAGAGTGCACACATTCAACAGAATAATTTTTTGATTAATCTTTAAAGTTTTCCAAGAGAAGAAAATGAACAGCAAAAAGAAGTGAGAGGGAGTTACTTCAGATAATTATAAAATTATCACTTTAAAACGCTAATCCATGTTTATCCTGCAAGGAGAAGAAAAACCGTTTAAATGTAGAAAAACACATTTTGTTTGCCTTTTGGGGAGGAGGAGCAGAGGGAGAGGCAGAGAGAGAATTTTTTTTTTAAAGATTTTATTTATTCATTTGACAGAGATCACAGGTAGGCAGAGAGGCAGGCAGAGAGAGAGGAAGGGAAGCAGGCTCCCTGCTGAGCAGAGAGCCTGATTCGGGGCTCGATCCCAGGACCCTGAGATCCTGACCTGAGCTGAAGGCAGAGGCTTTAACCCACTGAGCCCCACAGGCGCCCCCAGAGAGAGAATCTTAAGCAGGCTCCACACCCAAGGCCAAACCTGATGTTCCATCTCACCACACTGAGATCATGACCTGGGCTGAAATCTAGAGTCAGACACTTAACTGACTGAGCCACCCAAGTGCCCCTCAAAACACAGTTTGACATATACATATACACATAAAGAAGAGTGATGCTCCAGTCTGCTTAAAAAAATAAGTTAGGAACTTGGCAATTTAATAGAGCTATACAATTAAAAAGTCAGCATTTATTAATCTCCAAAGTACGGAAATAAAATAATCACCTATGTTAAACAAAATAATCTCTCCCCCTTTCTTTTTCTTTTCTTTCTTTTTTTAAAAGATTTTATTTATTTGTTTGACAGAGAGAGAGAGAGCACAAGTAGGCAGATAGGCAGGCAGAGAGAGGGGGGGAAGCAGGCTCCCCGCAGAGCAGAGAGCCCGATGCGGGGCTCAATCCCAAGACCCTGAGATCATGACCTGAGCCGAAAGCAGAGGCTTAACCCACTGAGCCACCCAGGCGCCCCTCTTTTTCTTTCTTTTTTTTTTTTTTTAAGATTTTATTTATTTATTTGACAGACAGAGATTACAAGTAGGCAGAGAGGCAGGCAGAGAGAGAGAGGAGGAAGCAGGATCCCTGGTGAGCAGAGAGCCCGTCCCCTCTTTTTCTTTTTTAAAAAGATTTTATTTATTTATTTATCTCTAAGAGAAAGAGAGAGAGAGAGAGAGAGGGCACGAGCAGGGGAGGGACAGAGGGAGAAGCAGGCTCCCAGCTGAGCAAAGAGACTGATGTGAGCCTTGATCCCAGGACCCTAGGGTCATGACCTGAGCCAAAGGCAGACACTTAACTTATTGAGCCACTCAGGCATCTCCTCCACCTTTCTTTTCTTAAAATAGGCTCCACATGGGATACCTGGGTGGCTCAGTCAGTTAAACATCTGTCATTGGCTCAGGTCACAATCGCAGGGTCCTAGGATCCAGCCCCACCCACATAGGAGGGCTCCCTGCTCAGTGGGGAGCCTGTTTCTTCCTCTCCCTCTGCCCCTCCCCATGCTTGTTTTCTCTCTCTCTCTCTCTCTCTCTTTCTCCCATAAATAAATAAAATCTTAAAAAAACACACAGAGGAAAATATTGACTGTCTAAAAAAAAGTAGGCCCTACACCCAATGTGGGGCTTGAACTCACAACCTTGAGATCAAGAGTAGCACGCTCCACCAACTGACCCAGCCAGGTACCCCATAAAATAATCTCTCTCTCTCTCTCTCTTTTTTAAAAAGATTTTATTTATTTATTTGACAGAGAGAGATCACAAGTAGGCATAGAGGCAGACAGAGAGAGAGGAGGAAGCAGGCTCCCCGCCGAGCAGAGAGCCCGATGCGGGACTCGATCCCAGGACCCCGAGATCATGACCCGAGCTGAAGGCAGAGGCCCCAACCCACTGAGCCACCCAGGAACCCTCTCTCTCTCTCTCTCTCTTTTTTTTTTAAAGATTTTATTTATTTATTTGACAGACAGAGATCACAAGTAGGCAGAGAGGCAGGCAGGGAGAGAGAGGAGGAAGCAGGCTCTTCGCAGAGCAGAGAGCTGGATGCAGGGCTCGACTCTGGGATCGTGACCTGAGCCGAAGGCAGAGGCTTTAACCCACTGAGCCACCCAGGTGCCCCAATAATCTCTCTTTTTAACAAACAAGACAAATAATCTCATATGGGGGTTTCTTCCCTTTTTTTTTTTGTTCTGAGGTAGGTACCTCTCGAATAAACAGTCTTGTTAGGGGCCACTGCAGTTCTAATTTGTTCCTAGTGAGATGGTGTCAGAAAGGTAAGGGTACAAGTTAGTGTAATTGTGAGAAGCAGAAATTTGGCCCAGTTTTCGTTGAGACAAGGATCCATAAGGATGGTGCTGTGCAGCCCTGTATTTGCAGAACTTGGCCAAAGGCCAATTATCATTGACAGGGGCCAGAAAAAAATGTCCTGATTCTGGCCAGAAGAAACGAAACTAAGCAGTTCCCAGGGACACAGACAAAATTAAGGAAGAAGTCCTTATAGCAATTTAAAATGGCAATCTGAGGGGCGCCTGGGTGGATCAGTCGGTTAAGCATCTGCCTTTGGCTCAGGTCATGATCCCAGTGTCCTGGAATCAAGCCTCAGCAGGGAATCTGCTTCTAACTTCTTCCTCTCCCCTTCCCCCCTCCCCCCCCACCCAAGTGTGTGCTCTCTGCTATTTCTCTCTCAAATAAATAAATAAAATCATAAATAAAATCATAAATAAATAAATAAAATAGCAATCTGAGGCAAAGTTTATCCAAAAGACACTGGTCTGAGGATACCTTTTGAATCCCATAGCCTCTAAGGCTGGTTATAGTACAGACTTATTGGACACTGGTTGGTAAGGTGATTTTCTGGTTTATCCTGGTAAAAAATGACACTCAAGCATGCTAACTGGTTATATGACCCCTAAGTGGTTGCCATCTCCAGCTTCTTAGAGGGACAATCACTAGAGTTTGAACAGTAACAGATTTGTGATACCCTTAGACATCCAGGGCTGCATACCTGTCCTTTCCCTAGAAATGCCTCCTCTTATAGACAAATGGCATTCAAAGCACTATATAAGAGGACAGATCAGAGGAGCAAGTGTAAAAAGCCAGAAAACTATTTTACTAAGGAAAAATAAAAATCTAATTGGAAAACCATAAAACCAAAGGGGACCTTATTGTAAGGAAAACAAAATAATCCCAACACTGAAGGGTCTTAACAAAATACCAGAGCTCACATATAGTGAGAACTTACCTCCCAGCCATGGGCAGGATGGCAAATCAAAACAGTTAGACACACAAAAGTTCTCAGATGTGCACATTATTACTAGAGTTGAGGGTCCCGGTCCAAAGTAGTGATGGCTTCAGCTGAATCTCTGTGGATTCTCCATTTCTGACAATGCCCTCCAGCCAAAGATCAGCGGGAGCCCACCTGTAGTTAAACAAGGGAAATGGCACAGCATGGGGAACCCATCATGGACATCTCAGCAAGAATGTGGCCTTACCATAGGATTTGCACTTGTGTTAGATGATTTTCGAGGAGGGCTTGAGAAGGGAGATTTGCTCTAGGTTGGATATTGTTAGGAAGTGGGGATAATTCTTTTTAGTTATCTCAATAATTTTAATCTAGAAATTAGGAGGAATTGATCAAGGATTAAAGCTGCTCTTGCATAAAGAAGAAGCAGTCACTCAAACTGTGGGGGTAGAGGTTATGTTTGGTCATTTTTGTGGTTTGGGCAATGTTCTTGTTTTTGTATTCAGACATGATTATGAAATGGTCTTTCTCTCAATCCATCAGAGAGCGCCTTTGTCTGGTGTTGGTGTTCTGTGAACTTGTTGTTGCTCAACAGGATAACACCATAGCCTAGCTGATCGTGCCAGGCCGGCTCCTAGCATTACCAAAGCTTCCAGAGGGAGAGTATAAACTAGCTCCCAGCAGCCATGGTGTGCTTTTCTCTTTTTCACGAGTTACACTTGAAAAATCAGAATTGGGAACCCGTTTTGGTAAAACACGAGCTCTCTGGGTCACCATAGGCCCCGTTACTCCCCAATATCTTATAATGCCCCAGCCCACTCATTTGTACTCCTAACTACCCCCTGGCATTGAAATCTGTGCCCCTCACTAAGCAAAATACAAACCTAGCCCAGAGAAAGGTGACTTGCCGAGGAACACCCAGAGAACTGGTGGCAGGTTGGAAATTACAACTCTGTTTAAATTTTCCTTCCAGGGGGCGCCTGGGTGGCTCAGTGGGTTAAAGCCTCTGCCTTCGGCTCAGGTCATGATCTCAGGTTCTAGGATGGAGCCCTGCATCGGGTTCTCTGCTCAGCTGGGAGCCTGTTTCTCCCCCTCTCTCTGCCTACTTGTGATCTCTGTCAAATAAATAAAATCTTTTAAAAAAAATTTCCTTCCAGCAAACCCCACACTAGACATTAAGATCCTGTTACATTTCTGAAGTATCAGCTTCTCAACGGAATGTAGATCCAGTCAGATAAAACACTTCCCAGCACACTTTGTGGTCAATAACGTGTTCCTATCTTACTTCCCCCCCACCCCCCACCCCCCCGGGACTGGGTGTCTCGCGATCTTAGCTGGGCTTCCAAGACCTTTGCTTGGCACGCTGCAGCCACCCGTGCCATTCATTCGGCTCCTCAGAACCACCAGGCGTGTTGCTGCCTGGGGTCTTTGTGTGCGCCCTTCCCTCTGCCTGGAGCCCTCCTCCTTCACACCTCCATGTGGCCCAGTCTTCTCGGCTTCAGCTCTGCATCACCTCCTCAGGGACGCCCTCCCTGACGAACTTACCTACTCACACCCTGCATGCCCTAGCACTACTGTCACATCCTCTAGGAGGCTCCCTCACTTTAGCCTCTTATACACGTCTCCCCTGGTGCTTTGTTCCAAGCTCTCCTCATCTTTCAAAAGCGCGGGGATGGGAGGCGGGAAACCTCGGCCTTCACACCCGCGAAGCTCTCTGAGACCAAAGACCCAACCAATCACCCGGCGGAGACCTCGCTTTCCACAACAGGCCGTGGCGGGGCGCGTCCTCCAACCAGGGTCTGGGAATCGCGGGAGGAGCACATCTCGCCGACACGCTACCCCGCCAAAGGCGGCGTGCTACCTCTCAACGGGCCCAAGGCCATCACGCATGCTCCGCACTGCCGGCGCGCGAGAGCGGGGGCGGGACCTTGGCGCGCCTGCGCAGCTGCTCGGCCCCGGGTTCCGGGCCGCTCCGGCGCGATGGGGCTAAGAGCCAGTGCGGCTGGGTAGTGGCGGAGTGTGGGCGTGCGGGCCGGGCGGTCTGGCTCGAGGGCTCAGGTTTCGGGGCCTTTGGGAGCCGCCGGAGGGCGCGGAAAGAGCTTAGGGTTCCCGTCCGCCGCCACTCCCTGGCATGTCGGCCGAGGCCTCGGGCCCGGCGGTAGCCGAGGCCCGGTCCCTGGAAGCCCCTAAGCCCTCGGGTCTCGAGACTGGCTCCGCCGCTTACGGTCTCAAGACCCTGACCCCGAACAGCAAGTACGTGAAGCTGAACGTGGGCGGCTCGCTGCACTACACCACGCTTCGCACCCTCACCGGACAGGACACCATGCTCAAGGCCATGTTCAGCGGCCGCGCGGAGGTGCTCACGGACGCGGGAGGTACGCCGCGCCGCCCTTACCTGTGTGGTCCCTTATACTCCAGATTCCCGTGTGCCTTCCCTCGCCCAGTCTCCTCATATCCCTTCTCTCGTCTCTCCACCGTCCAGTCAACTCATTTCACCGCCCTCCCGCTCCACGTCCCGTCTCATCTCCCCTTTCTCATTCATAACCCCGCTCCGCTCAGTCCTTCACCCCCAGCAATAACTAGCGTCTGTGGAACATCACACGCCCCCCTCCAGTAGGCGCTGTGGTCAGTAATTAAACATGTCGCTTCCGAATTTTTGTTACCAGTCCCCTCCAATTCTCCCACCCTTTATTCCTCAGCTCAGACGACTTGGGAACCAGCCCTGATGTCAGCAGCACCCTTCCAGGCAACCTTCACGTACCTTCCAACTGCCCAGCCTTAGGTTTGCCTCTCTGCCTCAGCACTGCTAACCGCCAGCCTGGAGCAGTTGTCTGGCTCTATGTTCCTCTAACACAGTTCCCTGTACGCTCACTCCAGGGATCCACCTGTAAATGCAGATTGTAGGAAAAGGCTGTTTTGGGATTTGCCATGGACACCAGAGAGGAGGGTGGACAGTTCTCTTTGGCAGGTGAACCTTACCTTCATGGACTGTTGGCTTCAGGGATGGGATCCACATGCCCAGGCAGAACTGTAAAATTTGTATGAAGGTGGGGGAAGGTATTCAGAGGGGGTATAACAAGTATTGTAAGAGCAAGAAAATTAAAATTCTTCGGGAGGTGGAGTTCAGTCTTCAAATATCTGAAGTTTCAGAAGTAATTTATTTATTCAGCAAGTATTTGTAAAAAGCGCCAGAGCTGCTTTGGTAAATGAATCAGACAGGGTTAGTCTTACGGACTTTACTTTTTTGTGGGGGCAGAAGGAAAATAATAACCAAATACACATACAAAAAAATACATGTAATTGCAGATCATAAGTTCTACGAATTATATAAAGGTTAAAATGGAAGTGAACCTGATGGTGGAGTAGATATTTTAATTAGATAGGGTGGTCAGGATTAACACTAAAGGTTCGAGTTTGTTGATAAGGTAATCTATAATCATTTTCTTATGGTGGGAACTTTTTTTCAATGTAGAAGAGAGTTGGAAGGGATTAAATTCTCTACAGATGTTTAAAAAGGGTCTATGGGAGAACTCACTGGAGATTTTCAAAGGGATTTTCTTGGACATGGCAGAGGTTTGAGACAGATCAGTATTCAGACTTGTTGCTTTGGAATCTGTTTTTCATAAGAATTTAGTCGCTCCAAGGCCCCCTGCAAAGCCATCCTTCCTCCTGCCTCTCTCCATTCCACCAGGTTGGGTGCTGATTGACCGGAGCGGCCGCCACTTTGGTACAATCCTCAACTACCTGCGGGATGGGTCCGTGCCACTACCTGAGAGTACCAGAGAACTGGGGGAGCTACTAGGTGAAGCACGCTACTACCTGGTACAGGGCCTGATTGAGGACTGCCAGCTAGCATTGCAGGTGAGGGGCCCTGAGTCCCACCTTATGCCCATGTCTCTGGAGAGCTGCCCAAGCAGTTAGATACTGGGACATTAAAAAATAGAAGGGAGGCAGCATATGGGGTAATGTCTGGAGAGGCTGCCTATGGCCTGGCTGTGACTAGCCATGACCACAGAAAATTGGGGGGTGCTTTCCTGTGTGTCCCTGCTGCCTTAAGAAGGACCTCTCTCACCACCTCTTGCTGGGACAGTTGCAGTAGTTAAATAACTGCTCTCTCCTTGCTCTTCCTCCCCGGCTAATCTGGCATTCACACTACCACTCGAGTGATGATCCTTAAACACAATCACAATCTATTCTCCCCCTTGCTCAGAAATCTTAAATAACTACCCAGGAAAAAAATAATCTAAATTTAATTTAGAATTTAATGACCTCGCTGTTTTGGTCTTATCCTGGGAGGCAGCATTCCACCCCCAGCCAAGCTTTGTTTTTGTGTTTTTAACTTTTTTTTTTTTAGCAATGAAATCTTAGAAGCAGAGCTGCTCCCAATAAAACATGTTGGGGGTTCCACAGCCCCAACTGCTGGGCTTCTCTTCTGTGGATCTCTTAGGGTTCTGAGGAGAAGAGCTTAGAAGGCATAGCTAGGACCTGTGGGTTAAGCATCACCTCTACCACAGCTGAATGACCTTGATTGAGTCATTTCCTACTTCTGGCATTCTTTCCTCCTGTTCCAAAAGATAGGGAAACGAGAAATAGGTACAGTGTAATGAATTTTACATAAAGCCTTTTATTCTGTTTTTACAATGTTAAGAATGTCCTTTCCTTTATGATACAATATTAATAGGAGATGAGAGTTTCTTTTTTGATGCCCTTTATATATTAAAAAGTGGCAACTATGAACAACTTTCTGTTGGCTTGGTGAATACTTACTGGTTCATGAAATTCAAAAGTACAGCGTTCCTTTGGGCAGTATCCATGTTTTTCAAACTGCATCCCATAGGAAAAAAAATGCATTTTATACTCACATATATATAACTTAAGTAAGAGTTTTATAAAATGATACTTTTAGTGAAATACATGCTGGTATATTGTTTTCTTTCCTTTGAATGCTCTTTGGGGCCCACTAAACTTATTTCAGGACCCATGAATGGGTCACCACTTGCAGTTGGAAAACCATGGAACTCAGTGATCTTCAAAATGGGTTCCTGCTCTGTAGTTGTACATTTATCCAGCGGTACCTCCCACCTACTGTGTGTTGGGAGTGATTCTGCTATCTGCTTGTATGTACATCTTGTACCCCTGTTTGATACGTAGGCGGTGGGAGGTTGGGGATGTATCCAAGGTCAAAGAGCCAGCCAGTAAGCCGCAAAGCTCAGAGCCAGCCCCTGGTTATCTGACTCCCAGGTTCAGTGCTTTTCCCTCTGCTCCAGCTGCCTCCTTTCCAGGTTTCCCTGACACCGTTCCCACCCTCACCCCACTCAGAGCTGGCTTGTTCGTTTGGAGGTTTTGGTTTTTGCTTTTAAGATTCAGGTATAGAGAATTAAGTTCATCCTCAGAGTGTTGTACTTAATCATCATTGGTCTCTACGAGTCTTCTTTTTATTTTTCCCCTTTCCTCCCAGCCCCTTGCCAGCTTCCCTTTTACCCGTAGCTACCCCTCCAATTCTAATGTTTTGTTGCATATACTTGGATTGTGTTTGTACCCGTGAAAAGCTACGAACCTCGTTTTGTATATGTATTCGTTTTCAATTTCTATAAATGGCATTGAGCTATGGATTGTGTGTTCCGTTTCTTAATTCAACACCTCTTTCGAGATATCTTCATGCCACTGTTTGTACGTTTAGTTCTTTGCTTGTAACCGCTGTGCAAGAATCTATGGTGTGTATTCACTGTATTTTATTTATATGTTCCCCTGAGGCTGGAGACCTAGATTGCCTCCACCTTCCTTCCCCTGCAAACAGTGCCACCTGCCACCATGAGCATCCTTCTACACGTGCCCTTGTGGGCCCTGGGCTGGGGTTTCTCAGGTTTGTAGCTGGGAGTGGAACTGCAGGGTCACAGAACACATGCAGGGGAATTGCATAGAGATCATCAGATTACTCCCCCGAATGACTAGAGCACTCGTACTCCTGGTCAGCATGCCATCAGGGATCCTGTTTCTGCATATTCTCAGCAACACATGGCTTCAGCCAATGTTCTAATTTTGCCAAGCTGATTGGTATAGAGTGATCTCATTTTAATTTGCATGCCTCTGATTACAAATGAGATTGAGCAGCTTTTCATACGCTTGCTCATTTTTTTTTGTGGTTTCCCCTTCCGTGAATTGCCTATTCATATTCTTGACCAAATTTTCTACTGAGTTTCCTATCTTTCTCTTGTTGCTTTGCAGAAGATCCTTGCCTATTTTAGTTTAGTTCCTAGGGAGAATTAAGCCCTAAGACATGTATTGTCCATAATAAATTTACTTTCCTTGTATGCCTCTAAGAATGGTACTATTTTCCTGTCATCCTCAGAAGAGTTGAGAAAACAGGTACTCAGATTATTTATTTACTGGATTTTGAGATTCAGGTGAGGAATCCTAGTTGAGACAGTCTGTTTCAGATAATTTCTACTCAGTTTTAGTTGTCACCAATATTTTCTCTTAAAATGTCACTTGTCGGGGCGCCTGGGTGGCTCAGTGGGTTAAAGCCGCTGCCTTGGGCTCAGGTCATGATCCCGGGGTCCTGGGATCGAGCCCCACATCAGGCTCTCTGTTCTGTGGGGAGCCTGCTTCCTCCTCTCTCTCTCTCTCTCCTGCCTCTGCGTACTTGTGATCTCTGTCTGTCAAGTAAATAAATAAAATCTTTAAAAAAAAAAGATTAAAAAAAATGTCACTTGTCTGTGGCATCTTTTGTTGAATAGAAATCCTTGTTTTTTTAATTATAACCATTTATTATTTTTAAAGCAGTATATCTGTATCTATATCTCTCTCTATATATATATATGTATTGTAGAAATTTAGAAAACACAGATAATCAAAAAATAAAAGCTGCAAATATCCTTTCAGGAGTGTGTGTGTGTGTGTGTGTGTGTGTTTGCGTATTTGCTAAAATACAGATGCCCATGCTATATGTGCTGTTTTGTAGTTTTGCTTTTTTTTGTTTGTTAATAATTGCCATCTTTGGGGCGCCTGGGTGGCTCAGTGGGTTAAAGCCTCTGCTTTCGGCTCAGGTCATGATCCCAGGGTCCTGGGATCGAGCCCCACATCGGGCTTTCTGCTCCTCGGAGAGCCTGCTTCCTCCTCTCTCTCCCTGCCTGCCTCTCTTGCCTACTTGTAATCTCTGTCTGTCAAATAAATAAATAAAATCTTTAAAAAAAAAATTGCCATCTTTCCATGTCAATAAAATTTCTTCTTATCTAAAATCCAGTGTATATACAAATCTCTCCATTTGTTCCAGAAAGATCTTTTTTACCTGATTCATTTAAACTAGGACCCAGTCTAGATTCTTGCATTACATCTGGTTATTATGTTCTTTAAGTCTCTTCCAACCCCGAACCATCCCTTTTTTAATCGTGCTGACTTGTTAAAAGAGTCCGCAGTTGTCCTGCACAATGACCCACTTTCCAAATTTGCCTCATTGTTTCATTATGGTATCATTTGGTTTGGTACTATACCTTGTTCTGAGTTTTCTGTAAACTAGACAGTAGATTTATTTATTTTTTAAGTTATCTCTGGACCCAACATGGAGCTTGAACTCATGACCCTGAGATCAAGAGTCACATGCTCTAACAACTGAGCCAGCCAGGCGCCCTAACAGTAGATTTAAAGTCTCGATGCTAAACATTTTTTTTTTTTTTAGATTTTATTTATTTATTTGACAGACAGAAATCACAAGTAGGCAGAGAGGCAGGCAGAGATAGACTGAGAAGCAGGCTCCCTGCTGAGCAGAGGCTCGATCCCAGGACTCTGAGATCACGACCTGAGCGGAAGGCAGAGGCTTAACCCACTGAGACACCCAGGTGCCCCTAAACATTTTGATTAGAATACATTTTAGGTAATTTTATTTTTTTTTTAAGATTTTATTTATTTATATGACAGAGATCACAAGTAGGCAGAGAGGCAGGCAGAGAGAGAGGGAGCGGGAAGCAGGCTCCCTGCTGAGCAGAGAGCCCAATGAGGGCTCCATCCCAGGACCCTGGGACCATGACCTGAGCTGAAGACAGAGTTTTTAACCCACTGAGCCACCCAGCGCCCCCTTTTTAGGTAATTTTATATATTTCATTTTGTGTTGTACTGAGAGATCCATAATGTTAATATTAGTAATGCTCACATTTGGCCCCTAGATTCAGGTGATGATGACTGGATCCCTCCATTATAGTCAGACGTCCTTGTTACCAACCATAAGGTAACCTGTGGGATATTGTTTAGGCACTATGTGAATGGCAGTTACCTATCGACCACACACCAAGTGAGAATCCTTAACCTGAATCAATAATTTCATTAGGGTTGTAATTATAATTCTGTCATTCCTTCAGAGTTATTACCTGGGATTATTTGTTTTTTCAAAGATTTTATTTATTCATTTGACAGAGAGCATGCACGAGAGCAGGAACATAAGCAGGGGGAGTGGGAGAGGGAAAGCAGGCCTCCTGCCGAGCAGGGAGCCCAATGTGGGGCTCAATCCCATGACCCTGGGATCATGCCCTGAGCCGAAGGCAGACGCTTAACAGCTGAGCCCCCCAGGCGCCCCACCTGGGATTATTTGTAAAGTTACAGTTTCCATTGTCAACTGGAGAAAATCTTGATTTTAATGTCAAGTTCCATTTTTTTTTTCTTCTTAATGGTATATCCTTGTAGGGTCTTACTGAAGGTTTTTTTCCCATTCTGTCTACATCTTTTATTAGCTTTACTATCTTTCATATATGGGTCTTTTAATCTAAATGGAATTCACTGTTATAAATGTGAATTATGAAGGGATTTAACAATTTTTCGTCCTCCAGAGAGTGAGCTAGTTTTTCCAGTGCCATCTACTAAACTTTCTGTGGTAGCCAGTGTCCAAGATAGCCACCAGCAATTCTCGCTTCCTCCTCATTCAGACTCTTGTGTGGTCACCTCCTACACTGAATAGAGCTGACCTATGTAACCAGTAGGATATTGCAGAAGTGATAGTGTGTGACTTCTAAAGCTAGGTCATAAAAGCCATTGCAGTTTTCTCCTCCATCTCGGATCACTCATTCTGGGGGAAACCAGCTGCCACATATAGACACCCGGTCAGCACAGGGGAGAGTTTACTTGTTGAGGAACAGAAGGCCCCTGTCCATAGCCAGCAGACCCCCAGCCATACGGGTGAACTATCTCAAGCAGATTGTCTAGACCCAGTCAAGTCTTCATATAATTACAGCCCAGGTCAACATCTGGACTCCCAACCTGGTCCAGACCACCCAATTAACCAATCTCAAGTTCCCAGCTCACAGAAACTGTGTGTGATAATAAATGTTTATTGTTTGAAGCTGCTAAATTTGTAGTAATTTGTTACCCAGCAATGGATAACAGATTTGGTATCTGGGTGGGGTTCTGTGGTAACAAAAACCTAAAATGTAGGAGTGGCTGTAGAACTGGGAAGTGGGCACCCGTTGGCAGGACTTCAAGGAAAATGTTAATGAAAGCCTGAAGAGCTTTAGAGGGTCTGTTCTTGGAAGCCCGATGACCTCAGAGGAGGCTGCATCAGGGAAAATGTTACTAGAAACTAGTGCAAAGGGAACCCTTGTCATGTAGAGGCAGGATTTTGTTAATACTGTCTCCCACAGTAATCTAGAAAGTAGAAAATGTACCTAATGAGCTGGGTAATGTTGCTAAAGAAGTTTCCAGAAAGAATGTTGAAGGGGCCACTGGGTTTCTTGTTGCTGGTAGTAAAACAGAAAAGGAGAGGATAAGAAAGAGGGAAAACAATTGAACAAAGGGGCCAGAATTACTGGGTTTGAAAAGTCCCAACCTTTCCAGATAACACACGATGTTACAATTCCCAAATGGCTTCCTAGTAAAGATCAAACACAGGGCATTCTCAATAAAACTTGGTCTGAAGATGAAGTCGAGGATGTAATTTTAAAAGCCTTTGTTAAGACTTCAGAAATATCCCAGAAGATGCCTCGGAGCCCCGTTGATCGGACAACAGTGGTACCCCTCAGTCGTCTCAGCACATGCCCAAAGTAGAGGGGAGCGCATCTCACAGAGATTTGTGAGTGTGACATCTTTCCTCAAGACTCGCTTCATGAATATCCATTAAAGTTTTTACAAGAATTACATTGGCGGAGACCCTGCCAGCTTGGACCAAAAGTGACAGAGACAGTGCAAGACAAGAGGCCTTTGGGCCCCCGAAGCTCTACAGGCAGGAAACCACGTAGCTGCAAGCATGGACTGTCCTTCACAGAAAGGGAAGGCTGACTCAGGGCAGAGCCAAGAGCCGTAAAGAAACATTTCCGGCAAGAGTAGGCATTAGAGAGCTCCCAATATTTGTACGACTGGATTGCAGAATTTCTTTGAAGCAGAGACTTTTGTATGCTACCTACCTGAGAGCCCCCTACTGGTTATCCTCATGCCTGTTCCACCACTGCACATTAGGTATACGGGAGAGATAGGTCTCTTTAGTTCACAGGTCATCAGTCAAGAAGAAATGTACTTAAGAGGTTATAACTAAGGAACTACACCCAAGGACCCTCATCCCCGCCCCCGGGACTGACTTAGGTGACAGGATTCTGTACTTCAAAGGGATGAGACTTTGGGGTTTTGGAGAGGGGGTGAGCATGCTTTTCAATGGGAAGGATTTGAATCAAAGGGGCCAGAAGGTGGCCTGTGGAGCCAGCCTCCAGAGGCAGTCCCCAATGATTCTCCCTCCCTAGCACTCATGCTTTCGTGTACTTCCCTTTCACACGGAACAAGGCTAACAAACCAGGTCCTAAAAGACACTGAAGCCTCGACCTTACTCTCCTGGATTATTTGCTCCAGAGCAGCCAGCTGCCATGTTGGAAGGACACTCGAGCGACCCTGTGGAGAGGTCCAGATGACAGGGATCCAATGTTTCCTGCAGATAGCCGGCATGAACTTGCCAGCCGTGTGAATAAGCTTTCTCAGACACACATCCTCTGGACCCAGGCATGCCTTCAGATTCCTGCAGCACTGGCTGACTTGGCTACAGCCTCAAGACAGACCCCTATGCCAGAACGACCCAGCTAAACCACTCCTGAATTCCTAACCCACAGAAACCAAGATAATATTTACTGTTGCTTTAAGCTGCTAAGCTTGGGGATGGCTTATTACACAGCAATAACGAATATGCATTCTGTACTTGCCCCACAGATATGTGGTGTCCCTTTTATAAATATCAGTTCTCAAATATATACGTCACCCCATTTCCAAACGCTCTTGTGTTCCATTGGTTTTGTGTTTGTTCCCGCAAACCAAAACCACAGTTTTCCTTAGTATGGTTTTATAGGATATCTTAATATCAGTCCTTCCTCTTGGCTCTTTTTAAAAATCGACTTAAGTAATAATAGACTTTTATTCTTCCATATTAATGTTAGGAAGGTCTTTTTTAAAAAGATTTTATTTATTTATTTGTCAGAGAGAGAACACACAAGCAGGGGGAGTGTCAGGCAGAGGGAGAAGTAGACTCCCTGCTGAGCAGGGAGCCCCATGCGGGACTCGATCCCAGGACCCAGGATCATGACCTGAGCTAAAGGCAGAAGTTTAACCAACTGAGCCACCCAGGTGCCAATGTTAGAAAAGGGCTCATGAGTTTCTTTAAAAAAAAAAAAAAAAAAAAAATCTGGAATTTCCGTTGAGAAAAAGATCTGGTTGAGAGAGGTGAAAGGGGTTTTGGCATAAAGATTCTAAAAGACAGAAAAGAGGAAAGAAGCCAATGTATCTGGTTCTGCCTCAGACCTCATCCCACCCAACCAGGTTCATTTATTGAACAGAGACTGAGCACCCACTGTATACTAGGCACTCCCTCGGTGAGAACAGATCATAAGCAAACATACAACAAAATGAGAAAATGTGAGGAACTCAGTGCCGTGAAGAATGAGCTGCTAATGTGTAAAGGAGATAGAGGAGGCTGTTTGAGTCAGAGAGCTTTAGGTGACAGGCCAGCACCCTCTGAGAGGTACTGTTCTGAGTTATCTGAATGGCATGAAGGGGCAGCAAAGCACACAACAGTGCAGACCATTCCGGGTAGTGGGAACTGCAAAGGGCTGGGTGGGCACAAGGAACAGGCGGTGGGTGGGGCTGAAGCCCAGCAAGCAAGGAAGAGTGGTAGAGGCGAGATCAGAGAGGTTGGATCCTGCAGAGCCTTGTGGAACACTAAGGAGTCTGGATTTTTCCCAGAAGGCAACAAGCCGCTTTGGACGGCTTTTTAAGTGGGGGAGCGAGTGACCTTTTTTTGTGCTGTTAACCACCTTCCACTTCTTCTCCAGCAAAAAAGGGAGAACCTGTCCCCGCTGTGCCTCATCCCCACGGTGACATCTCCCCGGGAGGAGCAGCAGCTCCTGGCCAGCACCTCTAAGGTGAGGCCCCTGAGCCCTGTAGGGTGGAGGCTGGGGGCTTCTCACTGCAGCCTGACCCCCACCCTTCTCTCTCCCCCCACAGCCCGTGGTGAAGCTCCTGCACAACCGCAGTAACAACAAGTACTCCTACACCAGGTGACCGCCATGGGGCTGGGGGGTGCCCTGGGCTGGGGGTAGGGGGGTGCTGGGCTCAGGCACCGCCCTGATGGGGGCCGCCCCGGGGTATGGGGGCTCTGACCCATACAGAGGGGCAGAATGCCCGCCGGGATGCAGATTCCAGCTCTGGGTACTTGGGCAGGTCATTGTCACCCTGGAGGCTCCGTGTGCTCACCCGCAAACCGGGTTCTGGCGAGGGTTGAGAGAATGGCTAGCATTGCCGGGGGGCTTTTCCACAACGGACGGTGCTTTCCACGTGTTAACTCCCATAATCCTCACAGCTGTGTGAGGGCATACTATCTCCATGGAGCAGATGGGGAATTGGGGCGCCAAGAGGTGAAGGAACTTGCCTGCTGTCACTTGGTTACAAGGAGTGGAGCCACTAAGGCGTCAGGTGAAGCTGCCAGGGCCCTGGAGCCCGACAGCATGGGTAGTCCCTCCCGGGTGCTGCTGCTCCTCAGAGGCCCGCTGAACCCACTGGCGGGCGGAGGAAGCACCCCGCTGGGCACAGAGACCTGAGTGCAGGCGAGGTGTGCCCCCACGCTGCGGGAGCAGAGGGAAGGAGGCCAGTGTGCTATAAGGCCTCCTGGCCCCCTGGTCCTTAGTACTTCAGACGACAACCTCCTTAAGAACATTGAGCTGTTTGACAAACTGGCCCTGCGCTTCCACGGGCGGCTGCTTTTCCTCAAGGATGTCCTGGGGGACGAGATCTGCTGCTGGTCCTTCTACGGGCAGGGCCGCAAAATCGCCGAGGTGTGCTGCACCTCCATTGTCTATGCCACAGAGAAGAAGCAGACCAAGGTCAGAAGGGGCTCAGGGCCTGACTGGGGAGGGCTGGGGTGGTGGGCAGCACCTGGACCCTGGCCAGAGGGCAGCGTGGCCGACCACGCAGCAGAAAGTCCCGGGAGTCAGGAGCTGCTGTTCCTAGTTCCGGGGTCTCGTTAACCTGGGGCAAGTCACCTTCCTCCTGCGGGTCTCTGTCTCTCTGCCATGAAGCGAGGGTGTTGGATTAGAGTGGGATTCTTTACCTAGCCCATTTGGGTCTCAAGGCCGTCTTGAGACCTGTATGCAGGTTTGGGAGTGTGTATGCATTTTCCCATCTAGAAGGGACCATAGTTGTTAGACTCTCAGAAGGGTCTGTGACCCACCGTAGGTTCTTAGAACCTCAGGACCTTAGAAAACACAGGTCTCTTAGGACACAATGAGTTTGTAAGTCCTGAGTCATGAACGTGGCAGTCAGCACATAGTTCCTGAGAACGTCCTCTGCACTGAGCACAGCACCAGGCTTGGAATCCAGGTGAATGAAAGGCCTAGGGAAGTAGCAGCCCTCTGTCGTGTCCCCTGCTCCCTTCTGACCTTGATATGAGGAAAGTGCCTCAGATACGCAGGTCTCTGAGCACCCAGTGCTACTTCGTACCTCCCCACCTAGCACACGCTAGTCCCTCCTCGGGGACTTTTCCCTCACCCCCAGCTGCCTGATGAACTCCTGCTCAATCTTTAAGACACAAGCCAAGCACAGCTTTTTTTGAGACAGCTTCGCTCATGAGCTTTCAACCTCTCACAGCCCCGAAGCTGGTCATACTTCCTTCTTTGTCTGCAGCAGGCGGGAGGAGAGTGTCCCATAAGCAGCACGGGGTTAGCTCCTGGAGGGTAGGGCTCTAGCTTTTCTTCCTATCTCTCTAGCCCCAGACAGTGGAAGCGAGGAAGCATTTATCAAATGCACGCATGCGTGAATGAATGACCCAGCTTCCAAGAAGTTTCCACTGTAAGTGGGAAGACAGGAAGATAAACCAGTAGTGAGCAAGCAGCTTGGTAACTCTGTCTGTGTTAGCTCATCCTTCCAGGCCACACGACACCCCCTCTGCCCCTAACACCTCCTCGCTTCACCCCTTTCTATTCTCTCTCCACTCTGCCTCCCTCCTGCCAATCTTCGAATACTGGACTAGTGCACTCCTGCCCCAGGCTTGCTGTTGCCTGTTCCCCAGATGGCCCTTTCTCTCCTTACCCACCTGGCTCCTTCCCCACTCCTCTGACTGTTGGTTGAATGTCACCCTTTCAACGAGGCCTTCTCTGAAGCCCTCTCTAAAGTTGTAACGTGTGGCTATGACCCTCCCCACCCTTTTTGCTATATTTTTTCCTATAACATCTATCACCATCTGAGGGTTTATATTTGATTACACATATGTCTGGGTCCTCCCCCTAGAATGTAGACTTCCTGCAGACAGGAACTTCTGTTTAGTTCACTGCTATAGTCCCAGTGCCTAGAACGACACCTGGGACGGGGCTGTCAGTCAGTCAGTATTTGTCAAATGCAAGAACATAGCAAGAGACTTGGCAGCAAAGGGAAGAAAACAAGTAGGTAGCTCTGCCTGACTTCAGAGCTGGACCTTGAAGGACAAGTATGACTTTGCTGAGTAAAGAATTTGCCAAGAGGGTAGAGAGTCCAGGCCAAAGAACCTGGGACTGCAGAGGCTGGGGGTGCGCCCGGGGGCCAGGGACCGCCTATGTAACTGCATCCAGGGGTAGAAGCTGGGGATTGCTGGCCTTTTGCAGGTGGAATTCCCGGAGGCCCGGATCTTTGAGGAAACCTTGAACATCCTGATCTACGAGACTCCCCGGGGCCCAGACCCAGCCCTCCTGGAGGCCACGGGGGGTGCAGCTGGAGGTGGTGGGGCAGGCCGAGGGGAGGATGAAGACAACCGGGAGCACCGTGTCCGCCGGATCCATGTCCGGCGCCATATCACCCACGACGAGCGTCCTCATGGCCAACAGATTGTCTTCAAGGACTGACCTTTGACCTTTCTCTCTGTTTTCCTTCTGCCACTGGAACGCAGTTCCTCTCTCTTTCCCTCCCCTTCCCAGGCCTTTGCCCCGGCTCTGCTGGCCAAGTCGTGGGTCCTCCTTCTGTCCCTTTGTTGCATGGCACAGTTCACTGCGGCCCTTTTCCATTCATTCCCACCTCACAGCTCACAGCGCAGTACATTCCAGACCCTCCATCAGTCAGAACCTTTCAGAAGGCCTGCATTTGTTCCCTCATCCCATCCTTGTCCTGTTCTTTTCCCTCACCAGCTGGTTTAGAATGATTTAGAATTCCCTTTTTCTCTTTCTCTGTCTCTCTCTCTTTTTTAGCACACTGTACATGCCAAAGTGTCCAGCCAGCCCTTACCGACACCCCCATGTTCTGAGCCACCTCCCCACCATCGTGCAGGGTAGTTTCTCTCCCTCCTCCTTCCCCAGCCGGTCCCCCCACCCCTTTAACTTTGTACTAGGCTGGCCTGGGCTTGCACCAGCTCAGTCATCTTCTCAGTCTATTTCATATTATTTATTTTAATTTTCTATTAAATTATTGGAATAAAACTGAGTTGAGGGACTGGTGCTGGCTCTGGGGGAGAGGGTCAAGGAGATGGCTTGTGTTGACGAGGTACTTGGCTAGCCGGATGGGAGAGTACAGGAGCCCCTGCCCCAAGCCTTTCACTGGGCTGGGTAGCTGGGTAGGAGAGGCCATCAAATCTGTATTTCAGTGCAGGCTGGCCAGTTCCCGCCCTCAGCCCTCCCCCCACCCCCTGCAGCCTAGAAGCGGTCCATCCGTGAACGAACACAGCACCTCTCCAGCCCAGGTGTCTGAAGGGAGCCCCTTCCTTCAAGGGTCTGGTGCGAAGACAAAGTCAAGGGCCTGGCGCTCGGCCCCGGCCACGTTGGGGTGCCAGAGGTCCACGATGAAGACCACTCGAGGCCCATCTTCTGGGGAGCCTGAGGCATATGGGGATGGAGACAAGAGAAGGACTGACATTAACTACTTATTTGCCAGAGCACTCACCACATACTCATAACAGCCAACACTCTGTAATTAAGTGCCAGGCTCTATTCTAACCCCTTATATGTGTTAACTCCTAGTCCTCAAACAAACTGCAAGTCAGTACCATGATTACTCCCATTTTATACAAAGTCACTGGGGCACAAAGAGGTTAAATAACTTGTCCAAGGTCACACAGCCAGTAAGTGACAGAGGTAGGACAGGGACCCGGGTGGTCCAGGCCCAGGGTCTTGTTGGCCGCTTTGCTGTGCACCTCCAAGACCTCATTTAATCCCTGCATTCACCCGATAAAGAAGGTGGCTTCCGCACTTCACAGGTGTTGGGGGAAGTTATATGACTGGTTCAAGGTCATGCAGCTGGGAAACAGTAGTGCTGGGACTGGGAGCCAGTTGGGCTTGATCCCGCAGCCTCTATTCTATCCCCCTCCACTCAGTCTCTCATTCCTCCTAGCAGAACGGGAGCCCATTACCATTATGAGCCACTGTGTGCAGGAAGGAGTCATCCACCAGTAGACAGTGTCCCTCAGCCCAGCACTGGGGCTCGCCCCCGACCACCAGCTCACAGCCAGGAGGAATCTTCAGGCCTATGGGAAGAGACCCAGGCATCCAATTCCCCTGCCTCCATCAAAGGAGCCCACCCCATTCAGTCAAAAAGCAGTTTGAAGCTCTTAAAACGCCCCATGTAGTGTCCCTCCTTGCCCGCTGGAAGGGGTTCCGATGTAATTACAATATAGTACCAGATGAAAGAAGTGCCAGGGATAGGGGAAGGGCAGTGCAAAGGAACAATCTACTTGTTCCAGAGAAAAGGGAAGGCTTCCTGGAGGAAGGGGCATCTCTTCTTGGGCTTCTGCCAGTTTAGCTCAAGAACCTACTTACTGTGTGCTCCGCCCTCATTCGTATAAAACTGATGGATCCGTTTTTGCCCAAGGACCACGACAGAGTAAAGTGCTGTGAGAAAACTCAGCAGCCAGCTCAAATAATGGGGAATAGGAGGACCTCCCAGAGGAGGTGTGGACCTTGAAAGTGGGAGTCCTGAAGGCTGAGTAGGAGTATTCCATGAGGTGATAGGTGATAAGGTGGAAATACATTTTAGGCTGAGGATCCCACGAGTGTGGCACCTGCCAGGATCAGCCAGAAGGCTTTCCTGATCTGATGCATGGTGGGAGGGGAGAGGAAGAAGGGAATGGGTGGGAAATGGAGAAAGAATCTGGACTTGATCCTGAGGCCCATGTGGGACACATCAAATGGTGGCACAGGAAATGATTTTAGGCGACACAAGGTTTTAAATAACCCTGCATTAAATAACAAAATTGTTTCCTTTTTCATTTTCTCTCAGTCTTTAAAACATGAAGAAAGGAATCTCGATTTGGTGCTACCGTAACTTTAACAGCCCACTAACTCCACTCCTTTCTAAAGGAAGACAGCGTGGGCTTCAGTCTCAGACTAGAGTATTTATTTAGCTAGAATTTTTAAAGCTTTTTTTTTAAAGTTTAAATTTGTTTTTAGAAGTACTTTCTATTTAGTGCAAGTAATACTGATCAGCATTGTTCTGTGAAGATTCCTTTTAAATAAATAAGTGAAACAAAATGTCGGGGGAATCGGTATCAAGAAAGAAGAGTCCACGTGGTAAATGCCCACGGCAAAGCTAATGAAGATGGCTGGAAGGTAGGTAATCGAAGCTTAGGAAATGCTGCTGTGGGCAACAGGGAGTCAGGGAAGATTTCTGAGAAGGGAGGCGTGATCGGAAACACAGTGGAGAAAGCTCCGGGGGCAGGAGGAATCCAGGAGGCAAGGAGGTTGTAGGCAGCATCTACTTACCCAGATGGCATCTGACCCTTGCGTTGGTGGGCCCACAGCGACCCTCAAGCCGCGCCCCAGGCAGGAGGACAGAAAAGCCAGCGTTGCCAAAGGTGTTGGCACTCATAAAGGTCCGCAGCCCCCGCAGTGCGCGATAGGCCCCCGGGCACCGGCGGCAGTTGCTGGGTTGGCACCGGCCTGCTTGGTACAGCAGGAGCTGGTAGCAGCCAGGGGCCAGGGGCGGGGACCAGCCCCGAGGCAGAGGAGTAGTCCCTGAGAAGTCCCAGCTCACAGCCCCAAAGTCCCGCAAAATGGCAGGGAAGCTGCTCTCCAGGAGCTCCACGTCATGCCGCTGGGCGTCCCGGGGCACGAAGGGGGCTGAGGGCAGGTCTGGCAAAAAAAGCAGGCCTGGGCGCTGAATGCCCAGGACCCCTGGCCCTCCCCCAGGGCCTGGGCCACCTTGAGCTGCCCGCCTCACCCTACCCATGCCCGCCCAGGAGTAGCGCCTGGCGTAGGCCCGCAGGCGACGGCACACTAGGCCTTCTGCCCTGGGCCCTTCTCCAGGCTCCCCAGAGCTCGCTGGGCTCAGCCTGCCGGCCTCAGAGCATCCCCTAGGCCCTCTGCTGACACTGGCAGCCCGACTCCCAGCTCCCAGAGCCTGCATGTCTTGGGAGCCCAGGCGGTAACAGTACCAGAGGAAAAGGGAAGTGAGGGCTCCAAGGAGCAGGGTGAGGGCTGAGGAGGCCAAGGGCAATGGCCACGCAGGCATGATGGGCAGGGAAGCCCTGACCAGCAGGCCAGGGGCATCTTCCAGACCCCAGTTCCCCTGTCCTCCCAGTTCTCCACCAGTTCCCTCTGTGGCTGCTCCCGGGTTACCCCCTGGGCTATTTCCCCTCCACATTTCCTACTCCTTGGTTCTCTCTCCTGAGGTTTTCTCTTCACCTTGTATCTCCCTCTTTCTCACCTCCTTCAAGTACCTCCCAACCCTCCTTTCTCTTTTCTTTCCGTCTATCTCTCTCCCCTTCTACCTCTTTCTCCTTCAACTCTCTCCTCTTCCTTTCCCCCCACCCCCTCTCCTTTCTCCTTACGGCAGTTTCTCTCCCTCACAGTTTCTCTCCCTCAGCCTCTCCTTTCTCCACCCTCTCTGTCCCTTCTTCTTCTCGCCTCCCTCTCCTCCCCGCCCCTCTTTTAGCTCTCCCTCCCTCCCTCCCTTCTAGCTTCCCCGGACAGCAGTTCCTACCCCCACCTGGACCCGTAGCCCCGGGAGCCCGCAACCAGTTGTCCTCCGAAGCCGCTTCTCTCTCCTTCCAACCCCTCGTCCCCTTCTGCCCTCGCTTCTCACTCGACCCGACCCGCGGGTCTCCTCTCTCTCTCTTTCTCTCTGTCTCTCTCTCCTTCCCCTCCCTCTCTCTCTCCTACTCGTTCCTTCCTTGGCTCCCACTCACCCTGACGTCACCCCTCCCCACAGTCATCTCAGCTTAGCTACCCCCGCCCCCACTCAGGAGCAGTCGCATCTCAGCCGGAGGAGGGGGGTGGTCTCCGGATTCGCCTCCCCTCCCCGCCCCGATGGGGCGCCACGTGGGGCACAGGGGGCACTGTGCCAACCTCCAGCCGCCCCGCAATGCGAAAAGAAGGGGCGGGGGCTGAAGGAGGGGCGTGGCAAGACAAGGGGCGGGGCGAGCGCATAGACTGACGGACAGGGCCGGCGTTGGCGGACTGAGGACAGGGACATTGCGGCCTGTCCGTAGGTCTGCTGATTCCTTGACCAGTCAGCCTGTGGCTCCCATCCCCCCCTCCGCCTCCACTAGAGCGAGCCCCTCACCCCCACCCCCGGGAGCCTGATTGATAGTGAGGGCGGCTTCAGCCAATCGCCCGCGGCGTCGGGGGCCGGGCCGCTCGGCTGGGCCGGGAAGAGCTGTCCGCCAGCTCGTGGTGCTGAAAAGGGCGCCCAGAGGCGTTCTGAGGAAGGCCAGGAGGAAAAAAAAAAAAAAAAAAAAAAAAAAATCAAAGTTGAAGCTGCCTGGCAGCTGGCCGGGGTCATATACGCAAGAGAAGGGGGTCTCTCCTCCCCAGATCTTGGACTGTCGCCCCTTAGACTTCTCATAAACGTGGAAACTTGCCATTCTCCTGGAGGAGGGGAAAGCCCATTTCACAGGAGCTGTAAAAGGGAAAGGAAAGTCCCGTGGGGAGGGGGGAGGTGTCTGGATGTGGGCAGGGGGCAAACTGGGGAGCTGAGCAAGCGTGAACCCAGCGGTGCCGCCCCTCGGCACCCTGGGAAGAGGAGATTCAGATTCCAGATGTGCTGGAAAGGCTGGGGGAAGGGGCTGTAATTACAGCTAGGACCAGAGTTTCCTTTGCCTCCCCTAGGGGCCGCGGGAGTGAGGATTACGGTCTGGCTCATGTGGTCCCTCCTTCCTCCATCTGCACTTCCTCCTTCTGCCTCCCCCCGCATCGCCCCCAAATAAATCCCAGGCCCCTCCCTTCGCCCGTCCCCAGGATCTGACGTGGGCTCGACACCTTTTCTCAGCTTCTCCCTCCCGCAGCTCCAGTGCCCGAGCTTCAGCTCTCCAGGTTCCGCAACCCCCTCCCGTCCCCACCAAGCCCCGCTAGAGCACAGTAGGGACCCTCCCGATCCTCGACCCCACCCCAGACCCCCAGAAGCTGTCTTGCCTTTCCCTACTCCCCCAGCCTGGGATCCAGCTAGCTCGATGGACCTACGCGCCCGAACGAGAGGGTAACCCAGGCGACCCAGCCCCTTCGGCCTTCTCGGTCCCACCCCCTGCAGCCGGAGCCGCGCCCCCTCTCCCACAGACCCGATAGCAGAGGACAGAGGAGATTGGGCAAGGAGGGGTGGGATCCAGGCGACCCCCAGCCCAATGCTGCTCCTCCATCCCAAGGGACAGAGAAATTGTCTTCCTTGCTAACTGCTAGCAGGAAAAAAAAAAAAAGAAGAAGAAGAAAAACAAGAAAATTAAAGGGAAAGATAAAAGGAGACGGAGGAAAGGTGACAGCTAGATTATTTAGGAGAGGCGCAGAGAAGAGAAATCGGTGTGAGTCGCCATGGGGACTCCCAGGGCCCAGCACCCGCCGCCTCCCCAGCTGCTGTTCCTAATTCTGCTGAGTTGTCCCTGGATTCAGGGTAAGGACATGGGAGCATGGGGGTAGGCCCTGGGATGGTCCCCACCTGGGTCCCCTACCATCCTTTCTCTGAACATCCTGGGCTTTCTGAGCTTCTGGGGGAGGAGGGGTACAGCTGACAGGGAAGGGGCAAGACAGGGCATTCTGACTTGTACCTGGAGCCCTAACTCCCAATACTAAGAAGGTGGGGAAATGAATGAGGGGAGCTTTTACCAGCATCTCAGGGGTTAAATCCAGGAAGAAGGGCTGGGGAAGTTGGGGGGATGTCTGCGGAGGCGGCAGGAGCATGCAGGGTACCTGGGTGGGAGATGGAGGTGCTGGGAGAGATGCTAGGCACTGCACGTACAAATGTTCTTGGACGTATGGACAAAGACAGATGAACAGAGGCAGTGCTCAGAGCCCAGATATTCAGTCCTCTACTCTGACCCCTCGCCAGACTCCAGGGAAGCAGGCAGAGACTGCAGAGAATGAAAGAGAGGGGGGAGGGAACCACACTGCAGAGATAGAAACCCAGAGATAAAGCTGGGCATTGCGGAAGCAAGGGCTGGGAGGTGCTGCCAGACCATCCGCAGAGCTCCAGGGCTGGGAGAAGAGCACCATCGAGGGGGAAAGGAAGGTAGCACCGGGACTCCTCGCCACTCGGCTGGCGCTGTCCAGGGTTCATAAGAGCTAAGATGCTCACTGAAGGCCCACACAGCGTGGGAGGGGAGTGGGGGAGGAGAGGAAGGTGTAGGGGTGCCAGGGGACAGCTGGGAGCCCCTCCTCCACTCTTGGCTCTCAGCCCAGTCTGGGACCCTCTGAGCTCCTGCAGGCCCAGCTGACTGAGAGGGGAGGAAGAGCTCTGGTGAAGATCTTCCTGGAGAAGGAAGGAGTGTGGGGCAGTGGAAGGGCTCACACAACTTCATCTCCTAGGTCTGCCCCTGAAGGAAGAAGAGGCACTACCAGAGCCTGGAAGTGAGTCCCCCACAGTAGCCTCTGAGGTTTTGGCCGAGCTGCTCCATGGGGCCCTGCTGAGGAGGGGTCCAGAGATGGGCTACCTGCCAGGTGAGGGCCCAGAGTGGCAGAAGTGACACAGAGAAAGAGGGAGGGACATTAACTCGAGGAGATGGGGACCCAAGCCAGTGATATTCAGCAAGATATGGTTAGAGAGAGTCAAAACAGCATAGACAGAGAATCAGGGCAATTGAGACTTGAATGATCAAGAGCCAGAGCCAGACAGAAAAACAGACCATCAGAGAGAAAGACAGATGGAAACTCAGAGAACCAGAGTCTGAGGAATCGGGGGAGAGAGACCTAGAAAGAGAGAGAAATGCAGAGGGTAGCAGATTTAGAATTATAAAATCAGAGAGCCACAAGAATACTAAACAGAGAAGAAGAGTTCTAGACAGAGCAAAAGAGAGAAAGAGGAGGGAGGAAGGGGTGCGCAGGAAAGGGAGCCAGACCTCCTGAACGGGGAACCGTGGAGAGTCTCAAGGAGACTGACCCAGTGGAAGGGCCTGGGTGGAGAGGTGGAGAGGGAGGGGTGGGGAGGTCAGACTGTGGAAGCCTTGGGAGGACGTGTAGTGTTCGGGTGCGGAAGGGAGAGGTGGGGGGCTTGCAAATTTTGGGTTCAGTAGGGGGAGCCCCCAGTTTCCCTCAGCCCTGCTCCCCACCCATGACCCACCAATTTGCTCTTTCTGCGCCCTGACTTACCTTGCACTGTCCCAGGATCTGATCCAGACCCCACACTAGCCACCCCTCCAGCCGGCCAGACTCTTGCAGCACCCTCCCTGCCACGGGCCACTGAGCCAGGTACGGGGCCTCTGACAACCGCTGTAACCCCTAAAGGGGGAAGGGGGGCAGGCCCCACCGCGCCAGAGCTGCTGACCCCGCCCCCGGGAACTACGGCCCCGCCCCTTCCTGGCCTCGCCTCCCCAGGCCCGCCCCTCGGGCCTGAGGGAGGAGAGGAGGAGACCACGACCACCATCATCACCACGACCACTGTTACCACCACGGTGACCAGCCCAGGTGAGGCGTCTGAAAGGGGGCGGGAACAGTGTGCAGGAGCATGAATGTGGGAGAGGAGGGTGGGATGCCCGGGGAGAGGCTGCAGGAAAAGTGTGGAAGTAGGGGTCTGGGTACAGATGAGAAAGGGGCCTCTGCTCAGTCTTTTTTTGATTATTATTCGACTATTTATTATTATGGTGGGCGTGTGTCTACCCTTGCGGTGGGCCAGCACCGTTCTGTGTGTTTTATCTCTACTACAGTTGGGGAAGGGAGTTGTGGGCACGGGTGGGAAAGGGAGCCGCCGATAAAGACGGTGAGGGGTGCAGGGGACAAGACAGGCGAGGGCCCCCAGAGTTGCCTGGCTGGGAGGGCAAGAGCACAGGGATTCAGTCAGCTCCAGCCACTTGTGTCTCTTTAGTTCTGTGTAATAACAACATCTCTGAGGGCGAAGGGCATGTGGAGTCTCCCGATCTGGGCAGCGCCGCCAGCCGCACCGCGGGGCTCTTGGACTGCACTTACAGCATCCATGTCTACCCTGGCTATGGCATTGAGATCCAGGTAACTGGACTTTGAAGCCCCCAAGCCCTTTCCTCTGGGCCTAGGTGTGTGCACAGGTTTGGCCTGGGAAACTTCCCTGAATCAGTGGGCCTGTTTTCTGAGGATCTCAGAGACTCTCCTGGAGTTCTATAATGTGGCCAATGTCACGGTGGTATTTGGGCTGCCACACACAGGAGAAAGGGAGGCAGACGGTGGGGGGCTTACGGGTCACCCACCTTGACTGACTTGTCCTGTGGGGCTGGGGGGGGCGGCGGTCTGGGTCTGGCCTTCTTTAGGTGCAGACGCTGAACCTATCTCGGGAGGAGGAACTCCTGGTGCTGGCTGGTGGGGGGTCCCCAGGCCTGGCCCCCCGACTCCTGGCTAACTCCTCGATGCTGGGAGAAGGACAGGTCCTTCGGAGTCCAACCAACCGGCTGCTCCTTCACTTCCAAAGCCCCCGGGTCCCAAGGGGCGGTGGCTTCAGGATCCACTATCAGGGTGAGGAGTCTGGGGAGCTGGTGGAAGGGTAGGGGCCACACTGGGCACAAGAGACATCTCTGGGAGGCATCTGAGCTTAAGGAGATGTCAGGGGCTTTTCCTCCTAGGTCTAGAACCTGGTGGGGGGCAGACAGAGCCCTCAGAGGAGATCTATGCACACTTATTTTGCACACTCACAGACTCGGTGTGCACACATCAGAGTGGCAGGTCATTGATTCACTCAACAAACGTTTATTGAACACCCATTCATACCGGCCCTGTGTTGTCCGTAGGCAGAGCAATGAACAAGCCAGAGGTAAATCTTCCAGGAACTCAGAATCTAAGGAATCTAGGTAAAGAATCTGGGAATCTAGGTAAAGAGATGGACAAGTAATCAGGATGATTATAATTCAATGAGATAAGGACCTATAGCCCTATGATGAAGGAAACACAGGCAGAGGGAACAAATTTCAAAGGGACCTAAATTTCTCCTAAGGAATATAGGGACACCTTCTTGGAGGAGGTAACAAAGCTGGGACCAAAAAGAAGAGCTACAAGGGGAAGGGTGGGAAGGGAAGAATGAGGAAGATAGGTGTTCAGCTGGATGAAAAAGCATGATCCCCTTGAGGAGTTGAAATAATTCAGCATGGAAGATAGAATTGCCCTAGCTGTGTGACCTGGGGTGACTTACTTAACCTTTCTGTGCCTCATGGTCTCATCTGAAAAATGGGAACCATAATACTTTGGCTCATGGTATTATCAGGAAGACCAAATTAACTAATAACACATGTCAAGTGCTTAAAATAGTGTCTGGTCCACAATGAGAGCTCAGGAATGTCAGTCACTGCTACAGAAAGGCCCAGAAAGTGGTGGGAGAAAAGCAGGCTATACGAAACCAGAGTAAGGGGGTGCCTGGGTGGCTCAGTGGGTTGAAGCCTCTGCCTTCGGCTTGGGTCGTGGTCCTGGGGTCCTGGGATGGAGCTGCTCAGCGGGAAGTCTGCTTCCCTCTCTCTCTGCCTGCCTCTCTGCCTCCTTGTGATCTCTGTCAGATAAGTGGGTAAAATCTTTTAAAAAAAAGAAAAAAGAAACCAGACTAGGAGGTTGGATTCAGATCAGGAAGGGCCTCATCAAATTCAGTAAGGGGTACAGACTACTCACCCTGCAAGGGACATGGAGACATTTTGAAATGTTTGAAGCAAGGTAGTGACAACTACCTAGAAAGGTAGTTGTGACCTTTGTGACCTAGAAAGATCCTGCTGACTTTGGGGGTGTAGGAGGGGATGGTATCCATGCACGACTGCACTCAGGAGCACCCCCCACAGACAACCTACACTCAGGTGCACACCCGTACTCACCTGTGTGTGCAGGAACCTTCCCACAGAGCGAGGATACGCTCTAGCACGTGTGTGTGTGTGGCAGCCTGCTGTCCCATTCCAGACACTGCTGCCATCTCCAAAGTCCCTTTCTGTGCTCCTCAGAAACAGAGAGGGAACTGGGTTTGGGGCCAATGTCCCCTTCACATCACCTCATAGCCTTGCCTGCCCCTTGTGGGCCTTATCCAGGACACAGACAACATGGATCCCTGCCCCATACCCTTTCCAGTTTCTCCTGAGGCCTCTGCTTGGGCCCCAGGAACGCCTATGCGCAAGGTGGAGGGGCCAGTGAGACGGGGCCCACATAATTGGTGGCTGGGTTGGCAGGGATCAAGGTCATGCCCGAGGGCCTAGGGCGGGGGTTGGGGGGATTGCCCTTCCAACATTACGAAATGGCTCCCCGCCAGCTCCCTTAAGCAGCCAGTTCCCCAGGGCCCTGAAAATAGGACTCTTCAGACAAAGTGGAACATCTGGGGAAGCAGGGCTGTTGCATAAATTGGTCTTCATTACCTGCCTCGGTCTTCCCTGCTTTGCAGCTTCTCTGTGCCCCTCTGGGACCGAGGCCCTGTTTAAGCCCTCCCCAGTCTCCACTAGCTGGGGCCTCTGGTCCAGAGTGGCCTCATTAGCTTCTCTGAAAAGTCAAAGGTTCCATCACTGCTCGCCCCAAGCCCAGCAAACATTCCCATTTACACAACCCTGGTGCCAGCGGTTGTTTTGTGTGCTTCTTGGGGCACCCCCGAGGGTGGCTGTTGGCCACTCCACCTCCGAGAGGAAGAAGGGCTGTAGGGATGGCCCAGCCACCCACAGGTGTGCTGCAGAATCAGAAGGCAGATCCGCAGCCCCGACTCCCAGTCATTCATTCATCGAGCCTGAGGGACAAGGGCTTCAGATTTTCTGAGCACTTTCTCTGTGTGAGGTGCTTTGCGTGTTTCTTTCCTTTAACTGGAAGGCTAGTTGGCCAATGGTAAGACTTACTACTGCTATTGACAGGTGACAGACCCCCAAGGGGGCATCACCTGCCCAAGGTCATACAGCGAATAAGTCGTGAAGCTAGAACTGGAAGTCAGGTGTGCCCATCTCCCAGTCTGGTTTGTTCGGTCACATACCACCTCTGGGCTACATCGGTGGATCAGCTAGACGAGGGTTTTGTTTTGGTTTTTTTTTAAGATTTTATTTATTTATTTGACAGACAGAAATCACAAGTAGGCAGAGAGGCAGGCAGAGAGAGAGGAGGAAGGAAGCAGGCTCTCTGCTCAGCAGAGAGCCTGATGCGGGGCTCGATCCCTGGACCCTGGGATCATGACCTGAGCCGAAGGCAGAGGCTTTAACCCACTGAGCCACCCAGGAGCCCCTAGACGAGGTTTTTGGGAAATAAAACAAGTGAGGCCGGTTCAGTCTCACCATGGCAATAGACAGCAGTTCACGTGATGATAAAAGTACGCGTGCACAGGTGTGGAGGCAAGAAAGAAACTAACTCTGTGGGAGAAGGAAGGGGCCAGGAAGACTTCCTGGAAGACTTAAGTTACTCCTTGAAAGATGAGAAAGACTGGGAAAAGGACCTCGCAGGTAGGGGAAATGATTCGAAAAAATATGAAGTCACAAAGCTACCTTGAATAGGCTTTATGGGTTGTGGGTTTAAGAACTGAAGCTGGAGGTGTTGGGCTGGATGCAGTGATGGAAGGGGCTGGAATGTCAATCCAAAGCCTTTGGGCTTGATTCTGTTGGTCGTGGAGAGCCATCAAGAGGCTAATATTTATTTAAACCACTCTGTTCGAGAAACTTTTGGGGTCTATCTCAGTAGACTGCGGACTCCAAAAGGACAAGACCTGGGTCCTTTTCACCTCTGCACTAGCACCCAGCCAAGGAAATGCTTACTGAGTTTTGAAGTAGGGAGACCAGGTCTCTGACTTAATCACTCAGGGCTGCACAGTTAGCAAAAGCAAAGGCCCAGGCGAGCCGGTATCTCCCAAGCATGGCTACCCAGAGCCTGCCCCTCAAACAGAGACCAGCTTTGGTACATCTCCTCCAGGAAGTCCTTCTTGATGAACTCTGCCTGGTCTGAAACAGACACATAGAACTATGTCAGGACCAAATTTAGAGTCCATTGTCTACTGCCAAGTCACTTCTTCCACCCTTCTTCCTTCCGTCCCTTCCTTCCTTTTAAAGTTTTGATATTTAAGTAATATTTACTCCATGAGTAACATGGAGCTCAAACACATGACCTCAAGATCAAGAGTCCCACGCTCTTCCGACTAAGCCTGCCTGCGCCCACCCCCCTGACCCCGGCCCCAAGTCACTTTCTATCTCTTTGTTTTATCTCCTGTGATTTCACAAGAATTTTAGGAGGCTTCCAAAAAAGAATGCAGCAAAATTAAATAAAATAAGAAGAAAATGGGTACCAGGAAGTGCTTATTAAAGATGACAAAAAGAGAATGTGGATGGACAAGACACTGTTGCTTGGAACAAGCCTTGATCTGGTTCTGAGCTTCTTAGCAGCACAAAAAGAGAGATCACTCAGTTCTCACTGCTAGAGAGGAGAAGAGAAACCAGTTCTTTAAGGAAAGCAAAGCTTTTCCTAGCCCTTCGCCTTCCCTGGGGAATTCATGGAGGGGGCACTGAGTACTAAGGTCTCCAATGACAAGATAGCCAAACTTCCCAAAGGAGTTTCATGTGGGCTCCTCTGGAGGAAAGCTTAGGCTCTGCTCCCACCACGCAACTCAGTGGGAAGAAATCACTAGGAGTCACTTAACAACCCATTGCTACATCTGGAAAATGGATCACAGCCTTCCTGAGGCTACCTCAGAAGCACTGCATGAGCTCATTTTAGAAGCTGAACAAGTTCTGCAGACACTATTTGTTATTTTTAGAGCTGGCTGGGTTCACGGTGGCCAACTGACTTGCCCGAGGTTGCCCCGGCAAGTGAGTGCGAGAGGCAGAATTTCTTTGAGTCTCAGGTACTTCATCTATAAAATGGAGGCCAAAGTGGGTAGATTACAAAGACTAGGGGACAGAAGGGATGTTGAGATGACCTCTTCGTGAGACCAAGTGGCCGTGTGAGAGCTCCAGTAGGGAGCCCTCTCTGCCACCAGGGGACCTGAGAAGAGCGAAGCATGTGTGAAGGGATCGGTGAGAGAGGTTGGCATGAGAAAACCAGTCTCCCTTCTCCCGGCTCTGCCTGATCCAGCCTACCTCCTGAGCTGCGGCTTCCCTCCCCGGCCGGCCCACGGGGACGTGAGCGTGACAGACCTGCACCCTGGGGGTACTGCCACCTTCCACTGTGATTCAGGCTACCAGCTGCAGGGCGAGGAGACCCTTATCTGCCTCAACGGCACCCGACCAGCCTGGAGTGGCGAACCCCCCAGCTGCGTGGGTGAGTCTCCTGCATGCTAGGTGGGGCTTCCGTCCTGGGAGCCCCATTGGGTGGGTACTATCTTGGGGGTCTCTATCTTTGGCCAACACCCATCTTGAGGGGGTTTCTGCCTGGAAGAGTCCCTCTCAAGAGCTCTCCATCTGGATCTCTTCACACAGAAGGTGTCGACCCTTGGAGAATTGCCATCCTTGGCGGCAGTGGGGTGGGGGGTGGGGGGCGGGGTGATCTCCATCCGGGGATGTCCTGCCTAAAGGGTTTCCATATGAGGAGTCATCAT
Source organism: Mellivora capensis (assembly GCA_004024625.1). NCBI lineage: Eukaryota > Metazoa > Chordata > Mammalia > Carnivora > Mustelidae > Mellivora > Mellivora capensis. The sequence continues at coordinate 62,770 of PISX010006600.1, read as the reverse complement.
TCTGGAGGTGTCTTCTTTCAGAGACTCCTCATGCTCAAGGAAACCATTCTGGAGGTCTGTATCTAGAGGTTCCCTATCGCGAAGAATCTTTATCCTGGGGATCCCATCTTGAAGATTTTCCATTTGAGGCCTTCAATTTTGGGGATCCCTCATACTCCCCATGCCAGAGTGTCCATACCGGGGGAGCGTTCATATCAGCAGGCTTTCCGTCCTAGGGAGGGTCCATGCTGGGGGGAGGGGTTCTATTCTAGGGCTGGTTCCCTACCTGGGTGGTGGCCTTGGAGAAGGTCCAATCCTCTGGGGTGAGCTTGTAGAGCAGAAAGCACTCTGAGGCTGGGTCCCAACTGAAGGTGTGGATGTAACAGCTCTGAAGACAGGAGGACAAGTCACCTTCCCATGTCCCCCCTCTACCCCCAGCATCCTGTGGTGGCACCATCCACAATGCTACACTGGGTCGCATTGTGTCCCCTGAGCCTGGAGGAGCAGCAGGGCCCAACCTCACCTGCCGGTGGGTCATCGAAGCAGCTGAGGGACGCCGGCTTCACCTGCACTTTGAGAGGGTCTCACTGGATGAGGACAATGACCGGTGAGGGTCTGGGTCTTGGCTCAGAGGTCCCCACCTCCGGGAAATAGGAAGGCTGCAGTGGGGAGTCAGACAGACCTGGGGTGGATCCCAGTTAAAATGTGTGTCAAACACAGATCAGTCCTTCCCCTTTCTTAGGCGGTATAGCTGTGCAAGCACAGACGGCTTACTGGCCCTGTCTGTGCCTCAGTTTCCTCTTCAGTAGAATGGAGATCACAGGACCTCCCCAGAAGGTTTCTGTGGGGATAAAGGTGTTGAGTTATGGGAAGTACTTGGAAGGGAGTGAGCCCTGGAAATGTGTCTGTCCTCGCTATCATCACTGGTACCCCCTCTCTCCTGAGGAACCACTACCTCAGCTCTGCCACTAGTTGCTATGTGACATGGGGCAGGTGACTCTGGGGCTCCATTTCCTCATCTATAAAATCAGGGATGATAAATCATGCTGACTCAAGGGCTCTTGTGAAAAGTAATGAGACAAAATGTGCGAAGACTTAGCATACATGGGACGTAGTTGATGCTTGAAAATAACAGCTGTGAAAGCGAGTTAGGAGAGCCGGCAAGAGATGAGCTAGAGACGAGCCAGCTTCTGAGGGGAACTTCTGTCCATCCCAGGCTGATGGTGCGCTCAGGGGGCAGCCCCCTCTCCCCAGTCATCTATGACTCGGACATGGATGACGTCCCAGAGCGGGGTCTCATCAGTGACGCCCAGTCCCTTTATGTGGAGCTGCTTTCAGAGACGCCCGCCAACCCCCTGCTGCTAAGCCTCCGATTTGAAGGTAAGTGTTCCCCCCATCCCCCAGGGATCCCAACTCCTGCACTTTGCCATCTTGCTGATGGCCAGGTATGGTCACAAGCACATACCCTGTCCCTGCTCATCTCTGTTTGGAGCTCTGGAAACTAACTTCCTCCCCACCCCCAAACTACAAGGATCCCCTCCTGTGGACCTCTTCCAATTGCTGGGGTGGCTCTTCCCATTTAAGTTTCATGAATGGCTGCATCCAGGTACACAGCCAAGAGACCGGGCACCTTCACCTCTCAGTGCTTTCCTCCGTGTTGGCTTCACTGTCAGTCAGATTCTCAGTCTGCGGTGCCCCTAGCAGTTCAAACTGACATACCACCAACATAGTGAGTCCATCAGAAAGAGAAAGGGTACCGTTTTCCTAAGAGCTTCAGCAAAAATGCCAGGGAAGGTTCTCATTTCTCTGGCTTAGGTCATTAGCCAATCACGGAAGGGAAGGGCGGGTGGTGTTATGATAGGCAGACCCGTATCACATGACCATCCATAGTTGGCCCCAGCTGGACCTCCTAGACTGGAAATGGGGGAGGCTTGTGTCCCAAAATGAAAGCAGGAGTGCCTTGAACAGAAGACGGGGGTCTAGATGCTGGACAGGTAGAAACAAGGAGGTCAGTGATCATGAGAGAGGAGGCATTTGAGCTGGGCCTTACTGGATAGAGAATTTATTTTATTTTATTTATTTTTTAGAGAGTGAGAGAGAGAGGAGTGGGGAGGGGGCAGAGGGAGAGAGAGAATCCCAAGCAGAACTTCACGTTCAGTGTAGAGCCTGATGTGGGGCTCAGTCTCACAACCCTGAGACCATGACCTGAGCGGAGACCAAGAGCCAGACCCTTAACCACCTGAGCTCCCCAGGTGCCCCTAGGAGAGAGAGCATTTTAAAAGAGGGAGATTAGAAGTGAGCACCTCAGGTGAAAGGAACGGTGTGAGCAACAGTAAAGAGGTAGAGAAAGGCCTGGTATGTGTGGGAAAGAGGGAATTTCAGCGTGACTGGAGTAGAGGATCTGTGCAAGCAGTAGCAGGAGAGAGATAAAGTGAAATGCTCAGAGACAGGAGGGGCTGGTTTCTGGTGTGAATCAAAGGATAAATGGATTTGGCACTGGACCCTGATGGACGCATAGGATTTGGACTTGAGACCTCATCAGGTTGTAAGTAACAGTGAACTAGAACAGCGGATCTGAAAAATAAACTGCCTATTAGACTTGCAAATGTGCAAAGAATTCCGAGGTCTCAGGTCTGCCTCCCTGGTTGTGGGCCATTGCTGCTCTATGAGCTTCACACTCCTCCCAACGGATCGTTCTGCAGCTGAGCTATGATCACATGGACAAAAGCGAAAATGCTCTCCAAATGTTCTTTTTTGCTGAGTTAGTCCAAAGTGAAAATTGAGTAGCTTCTGCATTTGTTGTACTTTGGGATTCTAGCCACAACATGGGTAATCAAGGGTGGGGAGAATTTTTTTTTTTTTTTTTTTTTTTAAGATTTCTTTATGGACTGCCTGGGTGGCTCAGTTATTTAATTGGACAACTCTTGGTTTCAGCTCAGGTCATGATCTCAGGGTTGTGAGATCAAACCCCAAGTCGGGCTCAGCTCTCAGCGGGGAGTCTACATGAGATTCTCTCTCCCCACCTCTCTCTGCCCCTCCCCACCCCTGCACTCTCTCTCTCCCTCTAAGATTTATTGATTTACTTTAGGGAGAGAGAGACACACACAGAGAGAATGAGCGGGAGTCGGGGGGGGGGGGCGGCACTCACAGAGGGAGAGTGAGAATCCACAAGCAGACTCTCCGATGAGTGCAGAGCCCAGTGTGGCCTCCACTGGGTCTCACGACCTCAAGGTCATGACCTGAGCCAAAACAAAGAGTCCATGAGCTGAAACCAAGAGTTGGACCCTTAACCGACTGAGCCACTCAGGCGCCCCTCTAAATCTTATTTTTTTTTTTATTTATTTGTCAGAGAGCGAGAGCGAGAGAGCGAGCACAGGCAGGCAGAGGCAGAGGGAGAAGCAGGCTCCCTGCCAAGCAAGGAGCCCAATGTGGGACTCGATCCCAGGACGCTGGGATCATGACCCGAGCCGAAGGCAGCCGCTTAACTGACTGAGCCACCCAGGCGTCCCCTAACTCTTATTTTTGAGGAGAGAACACACCTGTGTGAGCTGGTTCTCCAAAGGCACCCTTTCCCCTCCCTCCTCGGCAATTTCCAAAACCAAGTGACTCTGGCTAGGATTCAAGCAATCTGGGTTTGAGACCTGATTCTGTGTGACATTGGGCAAGCGGGTTTTTGGTCTGTGGCCCTCAGTTTCCTCATCTGTAGAATGGGGGCTGGGATTTGACTAGCCTAGGGTTTTCCCGTCAGCGGCCAGGAAAGTAACATAAATGTGTGAGTGAGAAGGGTTAGGATTTGGGGGAGACTGGAGAGTGAAAGCTAAGCCCAAAGGCATTCCATTTTAAACAACCCACTGAGCAACCAAACAACTCTTGAACTCAGCCCAAGACGCCCCAGTCTGAGATCCCCTGAGGCCTGTCCTCGTGCTTACTTTCTGTGACTGACCCCTCTCTAGCCTTTGAAGAAGATCGCTGCTTCGCTCCCTTCCTGGCACACGGCAATGTCACCACTACAGACCCAGAGTACCGCCCAGGGGCACTGGCTACCTTCTCGTGCCTCCCAGGATATGCCCTGGAACCCCCTGGCCCCCCAAATGCCATCGAATGTGTGGATCCCACAGAACCCCACTGGAATGACACAGAGCCAGCCTGCAAGGGTGAGCCCCCCACATCCCTAGGAGCTCCCTCTGTCTGCAGACTAGCCCTCCCCGGCCTCCAGCCACCACCCCCCGCCCCCCACCCCCAGCTGGAGATCTTAGGCCATTCAGGAAGGAGACTTGGATATCCAAACCCAGTAAACCCAGACCTTGGATAAATCCTTGTCCTTTTCAGAGATTGTTTTTCTCAGCTGAATAATTGGTGGGTTTATTTCAGAATTTAGGGTTCGCGACCCAAATGTCTTGAAGAGCTCTAGCTGGAGCTAAGTCTTAGGATGGGCGGGGTAATGCATAGGCTGGAGCGTGGGCGGGGCTAGGTGGGCGGGGCTAAGTGAGAGCAAGGCGGGGATTGGGCACAGGGATGGCATCCTCACAGGGAGCCTGTGAGGCAGTATGGTGCCCACAGCTGGGAGTAGGTAGACCCTTGGTGAAATGAAGACGGAGAGTCCGGAATCTGCACCCCCTTCTCCCCCAGCTATGTGTGGAGGGGAGCTGTCAGAGGCGGCTGGTGTGGTCCTCTCTCCCGACTGGCCCCAGAGCTACAGCCCCGGCCAGGACTGCGTGTGGGGCCTGCACGTCCAGGAGGAGAAGCGCATCTTGCTCCAAGTTGAAATGTACGTTAGGGTGCTGCCGGGGGCGTGATGGGTGCGGGCTCTGTGAAGTGTGGTATGACAACACTGTAGCCTGCGCCGTGAGCCTGGCTGGCTACCCAAGATGAAAGAGGTGACTACGGGTTCAGGACAGGGCTGTGGGGTGTCAGGGAGACCTAGGAACAAATCGCTTTTGATTTGTCCAGGCGACTCTGGACAAGGACATGGGTCACGCAGGGGCTTCCGCAGGGGCTGTAGTGAAAAGGGGGGGTCTGGCCCTATGTCTCTCGCTCTTTGGCTGTTTTGAGGCTGCCCCTGGAGCGGTTTCCAGGAACCCAGGCCCAGACTGTGGCCTGGTCACCAGCACATGAGGTGGCGGTGGGTGTGGGGAGAAGCCAGTGAGCTGATTTGGGATGAGATGGCCATGCGACCGGTTGGAACAAGGAGTGGGCATGGCCCCAAGGCAGATAGTCCCAGCGGCTCCTGGAGTTGGGCCGGTGGTAAAAGAACATGGCCTGTGACTGGTTCGGAGCTGGACTTGAGAGAGAGACTGTGCATCCCCGGGGAGGGAGGAGGGACCGGAGAGTGCGAGGAGTTCCTGAAGAGCTGGGCTGGGAATCAGGAAACAGGAACTCAAGTGGAACCCAGAGGGGCTAGCACAGAGGGCGGCCAGACTTGGGATGGGGAAATGTGGACAGGGCTGGAGAGTAGGTGGGATTCCTAACGAACTGAGTTATTGACTGGGCAGACCCGCATAGGAGGGGTGAATCGTAACCCACCCCGCACATCTGGTTCCAATATCTGCAGCCTGAATGTGCGTGAAGGGGACATGCTGACACTCTTCGATGGGGACGGTCCCAGCGCCCGAGTCCTAGCCCAGCTGCGGGGACCTCAACCGCGCCGCCGCCTCCTCTCCTCTGGGCCCGACCTCACGCTACAGTTCCAGGCACCGCCAGGGCCCCCAAACCCGGGCCTGGGGCAGGGTTTCGTGTTGCATTTCAAAGGTACCGAGGTCTAGGGTCCTGAAATGCCCAGGGGCTCGGCAAGCCAGAGATCCCGAGAGGAGCAAGGCCCCCCGCCCCGAGTCTGGAAGGGCGCCCCGAGTCAGTCGCAGGACAGCCTCCAAACTCGCTGTTTCTCCCCTGCAGAGGTCCCGAGGAACGACACGTGCCCGGAGCTGCCACCTCCAGAGTGGGGCTGGAGGACGGCTTCCCACGGGGACCTGATCCGGGGCACGGTGCTTACCTACCAGTGTGAGCCTGGCTATGAGCTGCTCGGCTCCGACATTCTCACCTGCCAATGGGACCTGTCCTGGAGCGCAGCGCCGCCCGCCTGCCAAAAGAGTGAGCTCGATTCCTGTCCCTGCCCCTCGGGGTTTCGCCGCTCCGCAACCCCTCTGCATCTGGCTAAAGTTCCTTTTTGCCCCCGCTCCCTGCCCGGCTGAGTTTCTCATCCCTTCCCTTTGGATTCTGCCCGGATCTTACTCAGGCCCCGTCCCTTTAACCCTTTGGGTTCCACCCCTCTGATCCTCGGTGTCCCGAAACTGCCCCCTCCGGACCCCACTCTCACCCCCGGGCTGTGTTCCTCTCTCGTGCACTGTTCTGAGCTCTGACCCGGTTTCCTCTGGGTCGCGCCGCACTTTTTCCTGGTCCCGCCCCCATCGCCTCCTGGCCCCGCCTCCGCCGCGTCAGAGTTACACCCCCCCCCCCCCCCCCCCCCCCCCCCCCCCCCCCCCCCCCCCCCCCCCCCCCCCCCCCCCCCCCCCCCCCCCGCCCCGTCGACTCTCCGCTCCGCTCTTCCCCTTCTATACTCTTTTCCAGTCTCAATCTCCCACCCTTGACGTTACAGGGAGTCATTTTGCTGGGGCCTAGGCTGATCAGAGAACTTGGTTTATTTTACTGCAGTCATTGAAGCCACATGCTGGGTTGGGGTTATGCAGTGGGGCTGGGGTCCCTCCTGACCCTGGCGGAGCTCACAGTTCAGAAGGGGGACCCTTAAACAGCTCAGGGTATTCCAAAGCCGTAACTGCAGGGTGTTTCCGGGCAAAGGACTTAACATCCGAGTTTTCACACAGTACCTGTGCATGCGAACAGTTCGGCTGGTGCTATAAATGAGGAAGAAGCACTGTGGGAAGGGGGGTGAGGGGGTTCATTGTTTCAGGCAGGGGAGATTTCACTGAGGAGGTGATATTTGAAGGAGCTAGGAGCGTCTATCTCTTAGAATAGCAGAAAGGGATGGCGTCTTGACATCTTCTCCTAATTTTGGGAAGCCTGCTGCCGGGATATGGGTCTTCCACCTGCCCCTGGGGGGCAATGGTGGGACCGATGAAGTTAAGTTCAGGAAGGCAGATTTGGACTGGACACAAGGAAAACTTTCTGGTTGAGACAGCTCCCCATCTCTAGAAGGACTGACAGGATGTCCAGTCTGAAACCCAGCCAGGACCCAGAGGGGACAGGCTCTGTGGCCAAGGCAGCACACTGAGCCTGAAGCTGAGCTGAGAACCAAGTCTCTGAGACCCGTGCTCTGGGGACCATGGACCAGTTATTTCCCCGCCCTGAGCCCTGTGAGATGAGTCACACTGACCTCAGGATCATCAGGGTATAGATGCTGTGCTTGTAAAGCACTTAGCAGAGATCCGTATACAAGAAATGGCTCTGATTGCTACTTGCGCAACAAGGTTGTAAATGGCAGGCTATGCAAATGAGCGGAGGGCACTGGGGATGCCGGGAATGAGGAAGAAGGGGAGCAGGAGGGCTGGGCTGCTGTCCTGCCTAAGATCCACCGTGTAGGGCTGGTGGCGTCAGGGTGTAGCTCCTAGGCTCTGGTAACAGGGGCAGAAGACTTCACATTTCATTCTCAGATGGGGTCCTGGCTTGTCCTCACCTCTCTTTTCTGGAAGAAGCCCGAAATCTAAGATGCACCGAATTTTACATTTTTCCAACCTCTGATCTCTCCATCTAGAGGAAATGGTGGGAGATGGGGAGGTGCTTAGCGGGAAGATGGCCCACGGCTCTGGCGTCTCCCCGTCCTCAGCTTCCGGGAGGGCGTTTAAGGCTCCCCCTGAACTTGCTCTCCCGCCAACAGTCATGACTTGTGCCGACCCTGGTGAGATCACCAACGGGCACCGTACCACCTCCGATGCCGGCTTCCCAGTGGGCTCCCACGTCCAGTACCGCTGTCTGCCAGGGTACAGCCTGGAGGGGGCGGCAGTACTCACCTGCTACAGCCGGGACACGGGCACACCCAAGTGGAGCGACCGGGTCCCCAAGTGTGCCTGTGAGTCTGGGGACACCCTGGGAAGGGTAGCTGGGTGGCCTGCTCAGCAGGGGGCCAGCAGCTGACCCATGTTATGCCCCGCAGTGAAGTATGAGCCGTGCCTGAACCCCGGGGTGCCGGAGAATGGCTATCAGACCCTGTACAAGCATCACTACCAGGCGGGCGAGTCTCTGCGCTTCTTCTGCTACGAGGGGTTTGAGCTCATCGGCGAGGTCACCATCACCTGTGTGCCCGGCCACCCCTCCCAGTGGACCAGCCAGCCCCCACTCTGCAAAGGTGCCTGTGCAGACTGGGCAGGAGGGGGCACAGCAGGGTCTGGGGAGCGATGGGACTGGGAAAGTCAGGGAGCAGCAAATTTGAGAACGACTGACTGAGCTCCCCATTCATCTCCTGTGGGCTCTGATCCTCACAGGAACATCCAGTGGTCCTGGGGAACCTCAAGGTCATGGAACTGTCCTAAGGGATATGCAGAGGGGGCCTTGGCTTGGAAGTCTCCTTACCCTCTGGATAGGTCTCAAGTTTCCCCCATTTTTGACAAATTCTACAGACCGATTAGTTTGGACCACCCAAGAAACCTGAAATTTTAGGGGTCTGGAGAAAGAGGAAGAAGGCCCTGCCTTGACCAGTCTTCCCCCGCCCCCACCAAGGGAAGGATAAAGTTTAGGTTGAGCAGAGGGCAGAGAGAACCAGGCTGTCCAGCCCAGCCCCACTGGGCTCCCGGCCTCTACCCAGCCTCCTTCCCTCCCTGGCTCAGACCCCGTCCCCTCCCCCTCCTCTCCCTGCAGTGGCCTATGAGGAGCTCCTGGACAACCGAAAACTGGAAGGTCAGTGAGGGCACAGGTGGAGACCCAGGCCTGGCTGAGTCGGGAGGGCAAGGCAGAGGCCGGGGGCAGGAGGCCAGGCCCCGGAGGGGTGAAGCCCAGGGTTTGAGGCCCAGGGCAAGAGGCTGGGAGAGGCCAGTGGGCTGGGCCCAGCCCCAGCTCACTGGCCTCTCCTCTCCCTAGTGACCCAGACCACAGACCCGTCGAGGCAGCTGGAGGGTGGGAACCTCGCCTTGGCCATCCTGCTGCCCCTAGGCCTGGTCATTGTCCTCGGCAGTGGCGTTTACATATACTACACCAAGTAAGGACCCTGCTCAGGGAGCTGCTAGCCAGGGCAGCCGTCCTGCTTGCCTGGCACAGAAGACAGGGTGGGGGGGGTTGGGGGCTCACCTCTGGATAAGCCCCTCTATCTCCTCCTTCTCGCAGACTACAGGGAAAATCCCTCTTCGGCTTCTCGGGCTCCCATTCCTACAGCCCCATCACTGTGGAGTCAGACTTCAGCAACCCACTGTATGAAGCTGGGGTGAGCCCTTCCCCTTCTCCCCTGGAGAGCCCCATCTCTCAGCTCCCCCAGGGCTCCAGAACTTTCTCTCAAAGTCTCTGTACCACCCATCTTGGGGATTTCAAACTCAGCTGCCTACAAAGGCCACACCAGTGAACACAGCGAGTCAGGTGTGCACAGTGGGGAGTGGTGGTGTGGTGGGGACTGGGGCTAAGTGGCCAACTTGTGCCCCATCTGGTCTGCAGTGGAAACTTAGGCCCAACTGCCAGGTCTTCCGGTTGCTCAGGACAACCCAGAAACTCAAATTTGTGTGTGATGTTTAAGATACCGTAAGATGAACTAGGTATCCCCGGGGCCAGATACAGCCCTGTTCCCTGCTCCCCCCATGGCTCCCAAACCTCATGGTCAATGTTATTTTAAAAACCCAGGGTCTTTCCCCTCCCTGGTGGATGCCTCTTCCCATTTTGTTCCCTCCTCCATCCCCATCCCGCTCTAGCAACTGATCCCACCCCCCCTCTCTCTCCAGGATACACGGGAGTATGAAGTTTCCATCTGAAGCCCAAGACTAAGGCTGCAGGACCCAGGACACCCCTCCCCTTCCCATTCTGGGCAGGGAGGAGTACAGGACCTTGTCTCTGGCTCCTTTCCTCCCTGCTGTGTAAATAGTCTCCTGGTCCCACGAGGGGGCTTTGATGGCCCTGGGGACCCTACCGTAAATAAACCAGCATCCTGCCCCCCAAGCCTCCTCTTCTCAGTTGCCAAACAGGGGGCCTGCCCCTCCCTTCCTGCCCTACTGGCTTTTGGACCCTGGGAGGAGAACTCAGCCCCCCTGCAAATCCTGGGGTCCCTCCGGCCCAGGGTACCCCCCAAGGACTGCCTGAGAGCTCTGTTGTTCCTTTTGGCCTTGAAGGCTTTTCCCAGATGCTCTGGTCCCGGGCCTCACCCCTGGGCTCTGGAGGGTCAGAAGAAGAGGGATGAAGGGGGAAAGCAGAGACATGGCCCCCTACCCACTTCGCGCCATCTCCCAATCCACAGTCTCCCCACCTTCGCGTCTGGATTTTTGGTTTTGAGCAATAAACAGAAAACCACCATTTGTAACTAGGTTGGTGGGGTGTGGGAAGGTGGGTCACAGAGTGGCCTGGAGAGAGGCCTGGGGAAAGGGGAACAATTTGGGAAAAAGATGGAGTTCCAAGATGGGACGAGATGATGTCAAGAGCCCCCTCTGGGCCTCAGCTGTCTCTATCTATCCCCTGCCCCTTGATTGACGCTTCTAGGCTCTTTTAGCCAGGAGACAACTGTAGCCACCTCCCCCACTCGGCAGGACACAAACAGCCCTCCGTTTCATGACCAGTTCACCTAAAATGCACTCTCCTTTTGAGAATGTTTGTATCCATCCAAGTGTGCCATTCTTTTTAACCCCAATTTTTTTGGACCTATGAGTATATCCGCTGTTATGTGTCTACTAAGTAATGGTCAGATTTGTAGCATTTCATAAAGAATGAGCTTGTTTTGTACCCTGTGGGGGTCCTTTTCCAGCGTATCCACTTTTGAACATTATAAGGAATTTTGGCCCATTTGTCTAAAGAGTCTCCAAATTAATTGAATTTCACTTCACTCAAATCCCATATTTAAATATAATTCAACATTTTTAGGACACTCCAAAGGACACTGAAATCCTCTGAGGAGGCTGAATTTTAGAACGCGACGCCAACTGAGCCTTATAATAAATAGCCTGCATTTCTGGGCCTTTATTCTGTGCCAGGCCTGGTGCTAAGCACTTTGTACGCATTGTTTTTAACCTCTAGGAGGAGACCTCGAGACAGGGATAATCATTCCCATTTCTCAGGTAAGAAAACTGAGGCCCAGAATGAGAATGGACTTCCTCAGGAGTCTTGAGTAAGCGGCCAGATTCAGACTTAAATACAGATTCTACCAAGGAGGCTGGATTCCCTTCTGGCTAGCAATGCTGTGACACGTGTCCCCAGGCATGAGGCCCCAGAGCCTGGAGGAGAGGCCTCAGCACTGGCGTTGACGGCAGAGGTGGCTCCTTAGAAGCTGGGGGACCCCCTCAGATGCCCAAGGCTAGACAGGAAGGAGCTGGAGTGTGGCTAGGAGGCTGAGTTCAGATCTATGAGCTCATCTCCACCAACAGGCTGACAGAAAGCAGGTTGTTAACTGCCCGAATTAAAGCTGTTCCAGTAACATGGACTATGCCATTTTACCCATATGCCCACACATCTGGCAAGAAAAAAAAAGTGAGAGAGAGAAGAAAAAGGAGGAAGAAAAAGGGCCACCCTCTCACATCTCCACCCCCAGAGAAGCCACTCCAGAGCACGGCCTGGGTTGGGAGGAGGGAAGGACCTCTCTCTGTCTTTTTATTAAAGCCTTTGATTTCTGGTGATGTCCTTGCCAGCTGAGAGTGGAAAGGCTTGAGATGGTTCCAGAACACCTGGGAGGCTTTGAGTGTGCTGCTGCTCATGACCAGGAGTCCCCAGCAAACTGAAGCGTTAGTGACTTGTGAACGAGGAGCTCTGATGCATGTTCTAGAAGGACACAATGGGAGAGAACATGAGAGGCCAGGAGCAAAACCAAAGACTACTGGGGTCATCCTCCAGATGTCAAGCTGCTAAGCAGAGCTCCCTAGAGAAGAGAAAGAACCTTCTGATTCTTTGGCCCCAACGCTCCTGTCTTCTCCTTCTGTCCTTCACCTCTCCATCCAACCCCTACCCCCCACTCATCTCTCTCTCTCCATCCACCATTCCCCATTTTCCCCACCCACGCATTCACCATCCATCCATCCAGGTGTTTCCACCCACATATCTACCCATCATTCTACCCACACACACATTCTACTCACCCATGTGTCTGCCCGTCTGTGTCCCCTCATTCACCTGTCCACCCACTCAACCCTCTTCCACCTAACCACTCAGCCTCCATTTAAACTTCTCAGAAGCAAGGGACCCACTTGTTCATTTCTATCCTCCAGCCCCTACAGCAGTGCCAACACATACGAAGTGCCTGATAAACGTTCGGTGAACTTGTTCATCCATCTATCCATTCATCCATTGACCTACCCCCTCCAACCGCTCACTCATTCCCCGACTCAACATTCTGCCCACGTACAATAACCTATCATTCAAGGGGCAGTTCGAAGATCTGTAGGCTTCCATGTTCTTGAGGATGAGGAAGGAAAACTCTTTGGGGACCATGGGGTGCTGCCCAGGGGATGAGAGGGTATTAGCTCAGGATGAAATTCTCAATCAAGTGCATTTGGGAAGGAGCAGGAAACCAGGGGCCTCACAGAGCATCTTGTCCAAGGCTCCCATTTGACAAGTGGGGAGAAAAGCTTACTATCAGATTGCACAGAGGCTAACTATCAGATTGATAGCAGGTTAGCTGTTAAAGCCCAGGGCTTTCCTGCTACTTCAAGTTGCTTCTGACACCAAAGCCCAGTTGGGAGAGTTCAAATGTACCAAAGGCCCTGGAAGGTCAGCTGCCTGAGGTTAAGAACAGTGGCTTGTTCTCGGCTGCACTGTGCCACTGGTCTTGGTCATGAACACCAGAAGCAGCAGCCCCAGAGAGCTGACCATCGCTAAGACCTGGTGGACCCAGGAAATACTAGACACTCAATAAACAGCTGCTGTTAGCTCCTTCTCTGCCTTCCCCATGACGCCCTCTCTCCTCCTCCACCAACTCCTCACATGCACAGATTCTTCTGGACTCCCCCAGCCTCAGCACCCTCTTCCTGCTCACTCGGCATCACCCCCAACCCCAGGAGCGACCACCACACAGCATTCAACTGCCGACTCCTTCCCGAATCCAATTTCTACCACCAGCCCAGACATCCCCTATGAGTTTTGAAGCCCTATTTCCAACGATCTACATGGTCTCTCCACCTGGTCTTCCCAGGGGCTCCACAAACTCAATCTGTCCAAAGGTGGGAGCACAGCTCCCGTGCTCCAGGAAGACTGAAGAGGCTGGTGTGACTGAGAACAGAGGGAGACAAGGCAAGGAGTTCTAGGTAACGAGGTCAGAGACACAGTTGGGGTGGGGGGAGCGAGGCCCCGGAAGCAGCCACTGAAGGACTTTGGCTTTTCCTTTGAAACGGGGAACGAGGTTGGAGTTCAGAGCAGAAGCCTGACTTCATCAGACTTAAGTTACAGAAGTCAGAAACGTGGGGATGGGTCATCTGATTTCCTCTTTTTTTTTTTCCCGCTACCATTTCTACTCAATGACCAAACTCAGTTTTCCTGGTCTTTATTTCTCGTCTCTGCCCCTCTTCTCATCTCTATTACTACTGTGACAATTCAGGACCCGATCATCACAAGCTTGGTCTCTTGGCATGATTGCTAACTGGGCTCCACTTCTCATCTCCCCCTTCCAGCTCACTCTCCCCACTGACCACCAGAGTGACTGATCTAAGATTACAACCTCCCTTGCTCGAAGCTCTTCAGGGACTTCTGATCTTAATAAGGCATGCATGCATAAGGTCTCTGAGTAGACCTTGGCTCCCCTGCCTCCATACTCCAGCAACTCAGCTGCTTCTGACCCCACTTTCCCTCCTGCCCTAAGACCATACACTGACATACCCCCATTCACACTACTGAAACTCACCTCATGCCTTTGCTCATTCATACAAGCCCTACCACTTGGAATACTCTGACCAACCCATTGTTTTTCTGGAAGATTCTTTCTTTAGATGTCACCTCCACCAGGAAGCTCCATGATTCCTTTCCCTCCTATCCCAAGGCTGGGATAAGCACTCTTCTTGATGTTTCCAATTCTATCACAGGCACGGATCCATATCATGTTGTAAGTGACCATCCACTTGACTGGCAACACACTGAACTGTGAACTCTTCGAGGGCAGAGACCGTACCCTTCATTTCTGGGTCCCGGGCTCCTAAAACTGGGCCTGGCATAACCTGTGAACTCTAAATGTTTGGTTAACACGGAAGGGGCTTGTCAGTGTGGACTCCGTATATACCTTGTCACGAGGGGATGGCAGGAGGTGTGCCTTGGTACGGGTACGGTTTCTGTCCGAACTAGAGAAGGCAGAGGGAAAGGGGAGGGCTGAGAATTCGGAATTTGAGGATCAAAGCAGGAGAGACTCGGACTACACGGTTTTCAAATCCCCCTACCCTGCTAGGACATTGTCAAACCCTCGATAACCCTAACCCTAACCCTTGAAGCCTCACTCACCGGGTGTCGGTGCCTCTGGTCTTGAAGAACACTGGAAGTAGAGGCCCGAGTCAGAGAAAGTGTTACCCCCACAGCCAGAAAGAGATGTGGCTAGGGAGAAAGGTGCTGAGGTGTTCCTGGCCAGCAGTGAGGAGTGGGTACTGGGTGAGTTGGAGGATGGGAGCACTGCGCAGTCCAAGGGCGGGCTATGAGATCGGGGAGACGGGCTCGGATGGCTGGAAAGGTCAGCTGTGGTTGGGAGGGGTTAGGGACTGGAACTCGGGGTATGGTGGGGTCTCTGGACACAGTAGTCCTGGAGTAGGGAGGTCACCATGTTTGGATATCTGAGTCCCTCGGTCTTGGGTCTGTTTTTCCTTGGTGGGCACAGAGTTCGTGGGGCAGCCAGCGATAAACAAGGCCTCGTTGGTGAGCTCTGTGCTGATCCGGGTCAGAAATTCCTCAGATCGGGATAATGAAACCTTCTGCAAAAGGGGAAATCATAGGGGTTCAGCCTGGGAGTTCTCACAGGCGAGTCCTGGGTCTGGGGGCTCTCAGCCTGGGAGCTTGGGGTCTGAGGTCCGGGTCCGGTATTGGAGGGCTGGTGCTTGAGATTTGGCAGAGAAGGCACTGGGCGTGGGGGGCAGTCTTGAGGACCCCAGGGCCAAAAGTGCTAGGGGCTATGGGCTCGGGGCTGAGGCTAGAGTCTCAAGGCTGGAGGTGTCGGTGCCCTTGGCCTCGGAGCTCTCCATCCACTTCGGCTCACCCCCATGCTCACCAGACTTCCACCAGAGGGGTTTGCCGCTTGGGACATCCTGCTGCCCTTTTTCTCCTCATTCCTGGTAGGTGTGGATGCCATCCCCCTGGAAACAGGCGACACCTGTGTGAGGCTGAGAAACCAGCCTCTAGCTCCACTTCTCCCAGGGGTCCTCTCCTTCCTTCCACCCAACGCCCTACCCAAGACAAGGCAGCAAGCAGGCTTGCTGCCCCCGACCTGACCTGACAGTTGAAATCTTGGGCAGGAGGGAAACAGGAAGGGCTAAGGAACCCCTATTTAGGTCTCAGGGGACGGGGAGTAGGAACCGGGGAGGAAGGCTGGAAAGAGGGGGACCAGGGCTCGTGCAGCCCCGTTGCCAGGATATCAGGGATTCTAGAACCAAAAGCGGGGGCCGGGGGAAGGGGGCGGCATTTTCCCAGCACGTCGCATTCGCTCCTCTGGTCTCCGTTCCACCTTCTTTTGGATCGCTCCTTGGGGATGGTGACCCCAGCGCCAGAAGTCTGAGACACAGAAGATTACATAGGGTGGTGCCTGGGACCAAATCCTCCTACCACTAGGAGCGCGCAAGAAGCAACCCAGCCCTCGGCCGCCCTCGAGCCTCTCTAGCCGCCTTCTCGCTGCCTGGAGCCGGCGAGAGCAAATGAGGCCGGAGGTAGGGGTGGGGCAGGGGGGAAAAAAAAAAAAAACAACAACCTGTGGGCTGTACTACATAACATTACCTCTAGGGGACGCGTAGACCCAGGGCGCGGGGGCATGTTCTCTCCATGTCCTTTTCTCCAGGAGGATATACCCTCCGGAGAAAGGACAGGAGATTCATTAGTCGAGGCCTCCTTCTCTTCTGACCGCGCCTTCTCGGTTCCCCCCTTCGTTCGGCGACGAGGCTTCTCCACCCCTCTCTTTCCTCTGCACTTGGTACGCGCCGATTGAAAGGGGCAGAGGGAGGAAAAAGGAAGCGGGCACGTCTTAAAGGGGCCGCAGCCATTTTTAGGCTTCTTTTATTTCCTCCTGTTTTGCACACCCGAGCACAGCTGGGGGAGACCGGGGGCGCAGCTGGGGGAGACCCGGGCCGCCGCTGGAGGCGGGAGGGCCTGCCCCCCGGGGGAGGGCGGGCTGTGCGTGCCCCTGCGCCGGAAGCATCTCGGAGCCGGCCCATGCTCCGACGGGCTGCGAGCTCTAACACCGGGGCCGGGCGGGGACGGCGGGGGCCTGCGCGCTGTGGGCGCGGCCGATCCGCGGGGCCAGAGGGTGAGGCCGAGCGGCGGGGCTGGGACTCTGTTGCCACCTCCAGATCGGGCCCCGGGCGGCAAGGGGGCCGCCGCGATGCCAGGCGAAAATATCTTCCTGTTTGTGCCTAACCTCATCGGTGAGTGCTGCCCGCGGCTCTGGGCCGAAAGGGGAGGGCGAGGGGGCTTGGCCGGGGTCCCTGATCCTACTCTGTCTGCCCCCGTCTTTCCCAAGGTTATGCCCGGATTGTCTTCGCCATCGTTTCTTTCTACTTCATGCCCTGCTGCCCCCTCACGGCCTCCTCCTTCTACTTGCTCAGCGGACTTCTGGACGCTTTCGATGGACACGCAGCTCGAGCCCTTAATCAAGGTGACAGACACCTCCTCTCAGCCAGCCTTTAGGCCCAGCCACTCTCTGTCCCCTTTTCCTGCCTCCTCGGGACCTCGGGGCGGGCGGGAACTCGGGAACCTGAGGGCTTCGTCCCTCCCATCTCTGTAGACAGCAGAACAGAATGGTCTCCTTTCCTAGCATAAGGGATTTAAGCTTTGCTGTTGAGAACTTCCTGACAGGGTGTGGGGTAGCAAGACTGGACATGGCAGTGCTGGAGGTCTCCATGAGGAAAAATGCGTTCACCAGGTGATTCCTGGGGGGCTGCTGTGTGCCAGGCACAAGGAAGAGGGGTTCCAGAAGCCATGTTTCGAGGGAAAATGGAGAGGGAAGGATGGTTTTTGCAGGGTCCATTAATTTTTTAAATCTGGTCTCCAAACCCACCTGCCAGACCTTCCGGAAGAGTTTAAGTCAGCTTGTCTTGAGTCCTGGACCCTTGGTTCTGGGGTTGGTGAGCTGCAGAGCTAGCTTCCATGGCTCCTCATTTCATGTGGCGATGACCCCTGCCCCTTGACCTCACACCGCACAGACAGCAGCAGCCTGTTTGCCTCCCCAGCCCGGGGACAGTGCACATTTTCAGTCTTTAGACACTGCATGAGAGTGATACGCCAGTCATGGTTCCTGTCACAGATCCAGGGCCCCCAACGACCCCCTCCCACCTAACACCCCCCATTTTTCAGGGACCCGGTTTGGGGCCATGCTGGACATGCTGACGGACCGCTGCTCCACCATGTGTCTGCTGGTGAACCTCGCCCTGCTGTACCCACGGGCCACCCTTCTGTTCCAGCTCAGCATGAGCCTGGATGTGGCCAGCCACTGGCTTCACCTGCACAGGTTTGCGGCAGGCTGAAGGGGACGCTGCAGTGGGGAGGGCTGAGGCTGCGTGGGAGGGTTCCCGATCCTATTCAGAAGTGCATTAAGCAATCCCGCCAAGTCCGGATTGGATAGTTGGGAGACTTCTAGATAGATAAGCCGTGCTGGGTGCTTTGGAAAGTGGTATTCAAATCCTGACTCCGCTGGGTCATTACCAGCGAGGTGGTTGTGTGGCTTTGGGCAGGACCTCGGTTCTTCGCTGAGCCCCATCTGCTCCGCTCAGTAGAGGCAATCCCAGCACCTAACCTCATGGGGGCCCACAGGAAGATTCGATGGACGTGAGTGGCAAGGAGTGCTCACGGATTCCCCCTGCTTTCTCCCCAAGTTCTGTGGTCCGGGGCAGTGAAAGTCACAAGCTGATTGACCTGTCTGGAAATCCGGTGCTTCGAATCTACTACACGTGCAGAGTGAGCATTCCCGCCCCACCCTGATTCCCTCCGCTTCTGCCAAGCCCTGGGCTCAGCCCTGGTCCTGGGTGAGGAGAAGGCCCAGGCGCAAGGAGGGGACGCACCAACCCAGAGGAGACGCTGCTGGGAGGCCTGGAAGCTGAGGCGGGAAGGAGGATTGGTGGGGAGGGAGGGAGGGAGAAGCCAGATTGGCCTCCGAGCCAGTTCTCAACAAACCTTAGGCCACATGGGCTTTATTCTGGGACCACAGAGTGTGTCTGAAAGGATTTTTAAAGAGAGAAGCAATACCCTGAACTCTCTCTTTCACCCTCACCCACCCCTGCACGCCTCTGTTTCCGGTAGGTCTGGTTCCAACACCCGGGGAAGGCTCTGACCCCTTGTCCCTTACCTGGGGGAGGGGCGGCACTGCTTAAGCAGCCCTTTTGCTCTCTGTGCAGCCTGCCCTGTTTACCCTGTGTGCTGGGAACGAGCTCTTCTATTGCCTCCTCTACCTGTTCCATTTCTCCGAGGGACCATTAGGTAGGAGGCGCGGGGCTGGGCGGGAGCGTGGGAGGGGGTCCTGGCCTGCCCGGGGGTGATGACGATGATGATGATGGCCTAGAGCCCGCAGACTCCCGGTCCGCCGCTCCCTCACCTGCATCCCGTTTTCTCTGTATCGCCCGTGCTCCCTTCCGCAGTCGGCTCTGTGGGTCTTTTCCGAGTGGGGCTCTGGATCACCGCTCCTGTCGCGGTGCTCAAGTCTCTCATCAGTGTGGTCCACCTGGTCACAGCCGCTCGCAACATGGCTGCCCTGGATGCGGCGGACCGAGCCAGGAAGAAGTGACCCCGGAACCTCCAGCCCCTGGCCGCCCACCTGCCCTGGGGAGTCTTGCCGGGCCATGCGGCTCCCCTCTCCCTCCTGGGAGGGCCCAGGCTCCCGTCTTCCTAATGTGCTGTCCAGCCTGCTGAGAAGGGGATTGGCCTCCCGGGTGATGCCATGTTCTCTGAGATCCTGAGGACCAGTCCCACCCAGATTCCCAAGGACCTGGACTTCCTATCAGGGAGGATGCTTCGGAGGCCCCGCCCCTACGGGCAGTGCTCCTGGGAGGCCAGGAGGCCCGGGGACCCGGCATTGGCGCACCTGCTGGCTCAGCCCAGGGATCTGGCTTGGCCTGGGACTTGGGACACTTGCGTGAGGGAGATGGGCTAGGGGCTAGGTTTCTCAGAAGGCAGGGAGTCAGAGCTGTACCCCTGGCCCCAGGAAGCCTGGGGTACCCCGGCTAGGAGAGAAGGGGGCGTGTAGATCCTTTCCCATCCCAGTCTCCTGTGTCCAGTCTATCCCGGCTCTGGAAGCCTCCATAATAGGGGGTGTGGTGGGGGAGGAGAGGGCTTCATTCTCCAGGATTTGGTTTCCTTTGAGATACTCTTGGACCAGGGCCTGATTGAGGGGAGCTGGTTGGGGGGGGAGGAAGATCCATCTGGATGCTTTTCTCCTAGTTGTGTCACTGGCTCCGCCTGTCATTCCACCGTGACCTCAGAGTGAGGCTCTCCCTGCCACCCTGGTCTTTGCACACCTGCTTTACTTCTTTATGACATTGTCACTGGCTGTCTCTTTTTTTGTATACCTCATGTTTTCTACTCCCACCAGAATGTAAACTCCCCGAGGGCACAGACTTTTCTTGTTCCTTCTCTATCCCCACAGTGAAGATGAACCTTAACCTGGCATATCGTAGCTGCTTAATAAAAGTCACGAACAGATCAGTTCGTTTCTCAGAGTGCCATCCTTAGATGACCTGTGGATTAGTACTATTTTTTAAAGATTTTATTTGTCAGAGAGAGAGAGCTCCTGAGCAGGGACAGAGAACAGCAGGCAGAGGGAGAAGCAGGGTCCCCCATGAGCAGGGAGCCCAGTGCAGGACTCGATCCTGGGACCCTGTGATCATGACCCGAGCTGAAGACAGATGCTTAACCGACTAAGCCACCCTGGTGCCCTGCCTGTGAATTATTTCCTAAAAATTCAGCTGCTTGGACCCTGGGCTAGGTGTTTAGAGTTGGGATCCCAGGGGATGGGCCCAGAGTCTGCTATTTTATTTATTTATTTTTTTAAAGATTTTACTTATTTATTTGACAGTAGAGATCACAAGTAGGCAGAGAGGCAGGCAGAGACAGGAAGGGAAGCAGGCTCCTCGCTGAGCAGAGGGCCCGATGCGGGGCTTGATCCTAGGACCCTGAGATCATGACCTGAGCTGAAGACAGAGGCTTTAACACGCTAAGACACCCAGGCGCCCCAGAGTCTGCTATTTTAATAAACAGCAGGTGATTGATTCTTCCCCAGAATGTTGAGAATTGCCATTCCTGTCTTAAGCCATTTGGGGGCACCTAATGTGTCATAGACATTGTTCTGGGCTTCTGTCCCTAACAGCTACCCCTGCCATCTGAGCCTTCTCTGCTGTCTGGCACCAGCTTGCTTTTTAAGACTATATTCAGCCTCCCATATGCCAGAAACTGAGCTGGGGGTTCTTTGCAGATGTTATTTGTTTCGTTCTTATAACAGTCCCAGAGAGCTGGAACGTAGCCGCTGGGTATTGTACCTCAGCTCCTGTGCTAGGGCCAGGGGATTCCATCAGTCCTCTCCAGGAAGTCATGGGCCAGCCATGGGGGAGATCATCATGCCTTCTGGGCTGTGCTTGTGGGAGGATGGGATAAGAAAGTGCTGGAACACGGAGGTGTGGCTGAAGTTTGTGGGTGTCCAGAAAGCTGCTAGGGATCGGGGCAGGAAGGGTTAATGTGAAGAGAGGATTGATTCTCTGCTGGGAGAGTGGGGAGGTTAGAGGGCACGCTGAGCAGCTGCTTGAAAATGGAAAGGATCTGGAAACGGAAAAGATCTGGATCGATGTGCTGGGGACACTTGAGTGCCATGGGTTGGGGGTGGGAGAGCGGGCGAGAGCTGGGGCCGAAGCCAGCCAGGGCTGCTCAAGAAGTCTAGTAAGGCACTTGGACTTCATCCTGAGGCCATACGGAGCCACTGAAGGGGCTTGAAGGGAGCCTTCAAAATAATAGATAAAATACTCCTAGGGTAGAAATACGAAATCATATGCATTACAGAAGGGTGCAGAAGTCGGCCTCCTTCAGCTCTCCCTGCTCCCCAGAGGTGACCACTGCCACTCCTTGCCTTTATATGCGTCTAAATAAACTCTCCACGTCTCCACACATGTACTTCCGTATTTTTTTAAATTTTATTTATTTGACAGAGATCACAAGTAGACAGGAGGAAGCAGGTTCCCCGCTGAGCAGAGAGCCCGATGCAGGACTCGATCCCAGGACCCCGAGATCATGACCTGAGCCGAAGGCAGCGGCTCAACCCACTGAGCCACCCAGGCGCCCCATACTTCTGTATTTTAAAACTCATTCTGTATGTGTAGTGCTCTGCTCTCACGAGCTACTATAGTTCCAAGGGCTTTGGGGCACATTCGTTCCCTCCTTTCGCCCCGCCACCCCACCCAGTCTAGCCTTTTACTGTACCCATCCTTGAAAGAGGAAATCGAGCCCCTCAGAGGAGGCTTTCATGCCCCCAGAGCCTGCACCCTTAAGATCTGCTGTCCCCAGTGGCCAGGGGTGGCACAGAATTCCATTCGCATTCATTAACCAGGTCCTGCCCCTGTGCAGAATGTAGGTAAACCGTCCGCGCCCGGTTTTGGAGAACACTTAGGGGCTACACTTGGAAGGTTTGCAGTGGGCGTGGAGCTTTCGCTTGAGCCCCATGGTCCCGCTTCCTTGGCTCCTTGGCCCTAACCATTTCTAGTGACACCAGGAGTCTCTAACAGGTAAACCCAGCAAACCCTCGAGCTAAACAAGGGGGAGACGGGGCGAGAGAGTGTGTCTTCCACTCCAGTAGAATACATGACCGAGGCCGGAGGTGCCTCCTGTGGTAGGGCCACGAGGCTGGCCTCTGCCTTTGGTCCCATAGGCCCAGTGGCCAGACTGAGCCCAGGACCAAGCAGAGTGACCTGGAGGACAGTGGGGAGAGTCTAGACTGAATTTGATCTAAGGGACAGAGCGGGGCCGTATGTCACCATGGTCTGCGTGCTCACAAAATTCCTCTGCTGGAACCTAAGAACCGGTGGGACAGCATTTGGAGCCTTCCAGAATGGGAAGCCTTCATAAAAGAGGCTCCAGATAGCTGATGCCCCTTCCACCAGGTGGGGATAAAGCCAAAGGCACGGTCTCCGAACCAAGAAGAGGGTTGTCACCAGAAGTTGGCCATGCAGGTACCTGGGCCTTGGGACTTCTTATGCAAGGGGTTCTTTTTTTTATCTTTTTTTTTTTTTTTAATTTAAAGGTTTTATTTAATTATTTGGCAGAGATCACAAGTGTGCGGAGAGGCAGGGAGAGGGAGAAGCAGGCTCCCCACTGAGCAGGGAGCTTGATGCGGGTGGGGCTCGATCCCAGGATCCTGACCTGAACCAAAGGCAGACCCTTAACTGACCCAGGCAACCACATGAATATGATTTAAAGAACAG
Source organism: Mellivora capensis (assembly GCA_004024625.1). Classification (NCBI taxonomy): domain Eukaryota; kingdom Metazoa; phylum Chordata; class Mammalia; order Carnivora; family Mustelidae; genus Mellivora; species Mellivora capensis. The sequence goes on along the minus strand of PISX010006600.1, from coordinate 40,103 downwards.
CTTCCCAGGGGCACCTAGCTCCCCATCAGGGAGCCTGCTTCTCCCTCTCCCTCTGCCCTTCCCTCCCACCCCCTGCTCGTGCTTTCTCTCTCTCTCAAAGAAACCAAATCTTAAAAAATAAAGAACAGCTTCCCCTATTACCTTACTAGAGTCCATAAGCTCGTGAGGGGACATATAGTGGTCAGGAGGGGCTAGATTATGCTACGGTAATGTCCCCCTCCCCAGATTCCAGCGCCTTAATACCGGCAAATTCTCACCCCTGCTGCGGGTCTATTATACGTCAGCTGTGGCTCTGCTTCCTGCCATTTCTCTCCTTGGGACCCCGTGGACGGAGGAGCCTCTATTTGGGACATGGCCCGTCCCCATGGCAGAGGGAAAAGAGAGGACAGCAATGTCCTTTCCCCTTGCATTTCACTGGCTAGACCAAGTCATATGGCCACGCCTGATGGCCATGAGATCCACGTGGAGACATCCGGTCATCAGCTGGAAAGGGGTCCAGAGCTCAGGGGTGAGGTCAGGGATGGAGAACTTCGTTTGAAGTCCGTGGGACAGAGATGCTCTAAAGCATGGGAATGGCAAAGGTGGTCACTGAGAAAGAACAGGGTTTGGGGCCACCCGTGATTTAGACAGCTGAGGAAGTAGAGGTGGCCAGGTGGCCAGGTGTGGGCCTTGAGGTGGGAAGGAGGTGGAGTGGGCCATGTCAGGGGAGACCAGTATTGGTGATGCTGATCAGAGCAGTTTCCAGGAAGGAAGGGGTGAAGACAAGGGGTTGAGAAGATAATGAGAGGTAAGGAATGGAAACTAAGAAATGGGGCTGCAGGGGCACCTGGGTGGCTCAGTTGGTTAAGCGTCTGCCTTCGGCTCAGGTCATGATCTCAGGGTCCTGGGATCGAGCGCCGCATCGGGCTCTCTGCTCAGTGAGGAGCCTGCTTCCCCCTCTCTCTCTGCCTGCTGCTCTGCCTACTTGTGATCTGTGTCCAATAAATAAATAAATCTTAAAAAAAAGAAATGTGGCTGCAAAGGAAAGAGACGGGAGCAGTGGCAGCTGGAGGGAAGGCAGGGCCCGGGGAGAGCCTGCGTGTTGCTTCTTCTGTGGGCCAGAGCGGAGAGGCTGCTCACCTACCTGGGACAGGGAGTCCAGAAGGGAGGGGTGGATGGTGCAGGCCAGAAAGGTGATCCAGAGTGGACTCGGGGGGCTTGCGATCGGAGATCTAGAGCCCAGGGGGAGGAGGCCCAGGGGCCATGTCCCCAGGGGGAACAGGAGGAAGGACGGACTCCAGGTGCTGGGAATTTGCTACATTGGCTGCCGGGAAGCAGAGGGGCCTCCTGCCCAGTGCGCTTCTATTTTCTCTAAGAGGTGAGAGCAAGTGGGTGGGGATGTGGGAGACTGGGAGGAGGGGTGTGAGTGCTTGTTCTGAAGGAGAGCTCCCACAGGCCCAGAGAAGCAGAGTCAGAGGCCCTGGGTCTCCCTTAAGATGTGTTGCCATGAGTTTAAAAGGAGATCAGTCAGCAAGTGGGACATAGCTCCCCCAGCATGCCCCAGCACCCTGCAGCTAGTCCCAGGCTGCAGAGTGGGCGGAGTGGGCAGTGGTTGGTTTAGGAAGGGATGGGGCTGAGTATCACGGGGGAAGGGGAGAGATGGAATTAAGGAGGGAGGTTTCTGATGAGTGAGTTCCGGGCAGGATGGATATGCAAGGGTGGGTATCAAGGTTGAGAGGGGGGTTGGGGTCAAGGTCACGGAAGACTTGAATTGGAGGAACAGTTTGGGAAGGTGAGGCAGCAGAAGCTGAGGTTTCAGAGGCAGTAAGATTATTAGTTAGGACAAGGTCAAAGGCTCAGCCATGGGAGCTGGCTGCTGAGGGGAAGGAACATAGCCACCAAGGATAACCTTTCCTGCTGTCACCTATCCCCAGAAGCCCTTGGCCATGAGCATCTGGTACCTGCACACCTTCATACCTCTCTCAAGGAAGATGTAGGACGGTTAGTCAGAAGCAAGGCCGGGGGTGCTGCCTGCCTTGCCTGTTCTGTCAACTCAGAGCCTGTCCCACCAAGTCCCACCGCTGGCTGCGGGCTCAGAGTTCAAACCCCGGCCTCAAGGGCAGACTTTTTCTTTCTTTTTTTTTGAAAAAAGATTTTATTTATTTGAAAGAGAGAGAGGGGAGAAGGTCAAAGGGAGAAGCAGACTCCCATGGAGCTGGGAGCCCGATGTGGGACTCGATCCCGGGACCCCAGGACCATGACCTGAGCCGAAGGCAGAGGCTTCACCAACTGAGCCACCCAGGCGTCCTCAAGGGCAGACTTGAGCAGAGCCGCCAGCCACACAAATAAAACTCAACTCCAAACGAGACCAGGCTCGCGGGGTCAGGCCTCGGTGCAAGAAGAGTAGGACCCCAACACAAAGCATCAAAACTGTTCAGGAGGAGAATGGCTGCTGAACCCTTTCCTGGATGGAAGGCAGCCAAGAAGTTGCCTTCTCCAGCCACACAGAAAGAAAACCCGAGCTTCTGTCTCCTCTATCCCTAGGATTCTTTTACTTGGTTTGCGGACCTGGTTCCCACTGCTCTCCCTGAGCAAAGGGCTGGGGCCCAGCAGGTCTCCTCTTGGGGAAGAGGATTTGATCCTGCCCGGATGCTTCCCCCAAGAAAGGGCTCTGCCTTGGTTGTGGGAGGAGGGTGGAAAGAGGGGACTCCTCCCTCTGCTCCTGAAGAGCCCATCCCAGAACTTCAGGGATGCACCCCAGTTCCCCCTGAGGGACAAGCGCCCAGGCCCACCGGGTCTGCAGTGTGACCAGCAGGTGGCGCCAGAGGGAGCTGCCCAAGCGCTGAGGGCCCCCAGACCCTGATTCCAACACCTCCCGGCCCCTGGAGCACTTGGCCGGAGCTACACCAGAGGGACTGGCTGGGTGGGCGCCACTCTCTCCCCTGCGGTGTCCTCTCCCTGACCTGGGGTCCAAGACGGCTGACCGCCAAAAGACCATCTGGCCATTTAGACTGTGGGGTCACATTCCTATCAGCTTGGACTTCTCCCTGCCTCAGTTTCCTCTCCACCTGACAGAGGACAGTCCCTAGTACTACCTTAAGATTTCAGGGGTATCCACTAAGCTCCCTTGTGATGCAGACTCGAGGCCCAGGTTGTTTCAATGCCCAGAAGTGTTTTATTGGTAAGTGCAGCTTGGAGCTAAGGCACGACGTGGTTGCCTCCAAGAACTGGAGGGACAGGAGTGGACCCAAGAAGCAAGCCCTCCGTGGGGCCGGGCTTGCCCGCCGCTTTCTGGGCCAGGGGCTGGCCCTCGGACCCCACCCCCAGCAGACCTAAGGCTGTGTTGAAGAGGTTGATGGGCGTGGAGCCATCCGTGATGAGGGCTGACTTCAGGCCCAGGCTCTGGAGCAGTTTTACCTGGAAGGGCAAGAGGGGAGCGGGAAGGGGGAGTCAGGCCCTTGCCCCTTTCTCTGCTCCTCGGCCCCCACCTACATCCATCTGCCACCAGGGCTGCCACCCAAGTCATCCTCCCAGGAGGAGTCTGGGATAAGAAGCGAGGAGGGGGAGAGGGGAACCTGAAGGTTCTTCCCGGGGTGCAGGAGGCCTAGAAGACCCAGCCACCCCTGTCCTGCCTTCAGCCGCTCATCGTTCACCCTGGGTTACGGCCATGTGGTCCTTTCTGTTCCTAAACACACTGAGTTTTGTTCTCTGTGTCTCTGTCCTTGGACCGTCTCCCAGGAAGCTCCTGTCAACTCTACACTGACCACAAGTTATCCCCTCCTCTGAACCGCTCTCCCTAAGCCATCCAGCAGCACCCACCTGACTTCCTTCAAAGCACTGACCACAGACTGGTGGCCCAGCTGCTTACTGTCCATCCCGGACGAAGCTAGTGCAGTGCCCAACAGAGGACACCGGGCATGGGGTACAGGACTGTCCCATCTCCACCTCCCCCAGCCCCTCTGCCCCCAGCGCTGCCTTCTGGGTTCCAAGTATGGTCCTGAGTCACACATACACACTCTCCTGCTCCCTCCCCACTCTCACCTGCATCTCTGGCCCGGCCACTGCGAGGTCCCTGATGGTGCTGGGGCCCAGGGCCTCCGTCATCTGCTTGAACTTCTTCACCTCCACCTCAGCCAGCTGCTGGGCCTTGCTCACCTCCAGCTCCAGCTGGGACCGGGCGTAGGCTAGTTCTAGTTCTCGCACTTTCTGTACCCGCTGGAGCTCAGCCTCCTGGAAGAGAGGGAGACGCAGCATTCTTTCCCTTGTGGGGCCCCTGGGATTGGTCCAGCAAGTCCCCCTAACCAGCAGGCCTGAAGGACCAGAGGCTCAAGGGATGGAATTGCAAACTGCTGGTTGACTAGCTATGGATCCTCGATGACCTACCTTTGAAGCTAGTGAGCAGTGGGAATCCTTAATCGAAGCCTTGGTTTCCTCATCTGTCCTATGGATATACTACTTACCCCTTAGTGGGATTTCAAGCATTAAGTAAGACCATGTGTGTAAGACAATGCAGCAGTGGTCACAAAGCTGGCCAACATTTGCACGAGTGTTACGTACAAGACAAGGCAAAGGACTTCATGAACCAGACAATATTTAAATAGGGCTTTAACAGGGGTGCCTGTGTGGCTCAGTTGGGTAAGCATCTGACTATTTCAGCTCAGGTCATGATCTCTGGGTTGTGAGATCAAGCCCTGTGTGGGGCTCCAAGCCAGGCACGGAGCCTGCTTATTAAGCTTCTCTCTCTCTCTCTCTGAGGATGGAACTAGAAGGTATTACACTCAGCGAACTAAGTCAATCAGAGAAAGACAATCACCATATGATCTCACTGGTATGCGGCATTTGAGAAACAAGGCAGAGGATCATAGGGGAAGAGAAGAAAGAAAGAAAAAACGAAAGCAGAGAGGGAGACAAACCATAAGAGACTCTTAATCTCGGGAAACAAACTGAGGGGTGCTGGAGTGCGGTGATGGGGAACCCCAAGTCCCTGCCCTCCCACAGGCATTGCCTCCACTCACCGTCTCAATGGCCAAGGCCTCCGCTTTCAGCCTGGCCTGCAGCACGGAGCCCTCCCCCTCAATGCGCAGGGCCTCCGCGCGGGACTCGGCCTCTGCCTTGGCGGTCCCCGTGCTCTCCACGGCGGTGCTAGGGTTGGGGGGGGAGAGAGTCAGGGGACACCCAGGAGAACGCCCAGCCCAGCCTGGCCCTCCCCCAGCCTTGACTTATGCCAGAGCAGGTGTCCCTCATGCCCTACTCCCTCCACCCTCTGCTGTTCCAGAAGCCCAGCCCTCTTTTCCTCTGTTCTCAACCCACCTCAGAGCCTCCAGCTCCAAGAGCTCCCTGCGAGCTTTCTCAGCTTCGGACTGGTCCAAGATCTTCTGTCTCTCGAGCCGGCCGCGGGCTTCTTGCTCAAGCCTCTGAGCCTCATGCCTGGATGGAAGAGGGAACAGGGACCGGGAAGATGCTGGCGTGGGCCCGATCTCCAACAGAACTCCAAGGGCAGGGCCCACCGATCTGCGGGGCGCGCGGGCAGCACTCAGCACACAAACAGAAGACGGATGTGCACGTTGCCAGCCTGGCGCAATTCTAGGTACGGGGGATGCAGACATGACCGAGGCCCCGCTTCCATGCAAATGACCTTCCAGGCAGGAGAACCAAATGAATGTGGGTGATTTCTGACAGTGACAAGTTCCCTGAAAACGGGTTTAGTGACAGCAGGGTCAGGCAGAGACGGTGCTTTTCAGGAAGAAAGGGGCCCTCCAAGGAGCTTCGGGCCGAGTCCAGAGGAGGAGAAGCCGGCCCGAAGCGCTCTAGGGTGGAAAAGCATTCCAGGCCCGGGGAATGGCCAGTGCGGAGGGCCCTACCGTGAGAACCCCACTGTGCCATCAAGGGGCAGAAAGGAGCTGGAGGGGGTGGGGACCAGAGTACGTGAGCCTGGGGAGAGGCTGGCTGGAAGGTGGAGTGGGAGAGGCAGGGCTGGACGCCTGGGGGCCTGGAAGGCCACAGAATCAAGCTTGGGTTCTAGCACAAGCAAGACAGGACGTCACTGGCGCAGGTTGGCACGAGGTCGTCCTTGAAGTGGCCCACACTATCTAAGGGGGACAGCGGGCTGACTGGGGCGGGGATGCACGTCACCCAGGTCCTGGCCGAGGGCTGAGGGTGAGGAAGGGACTATGGAGAGGTCCGGCGCACAGTGGGCAGCGTCAGCGAGTGCCCCTCCCCCAGGCCACACTCACTTCGCAGCCGCCTCCTGGGAGTTGGTGGTGATCTCGATGGCCAGCTGGACGCTGCGCTGCAGGGCATCCCGGGTCCGCTGGTCCACGGGCTCCACCGACTGCACGTCCACGCTGCTGACCACCAGTCCGTTCTGGGGGAAGATGGCCCGGTCCCGGGGCTGGGGCAGGCTCCTGCTCTCGGGCCCCTTGGTTTCCAGGGTCTCAAAGCCGAAGACAGCCGTGCGGATGATGCGGGCAGAGTTCTTGTGGAAGTCGTCGAAGGTGACGGAGGCCACGGCCCCCCGCACCCGGGACGCGATGGCCTTGCAGGCGTCGCCCACGAAGTCAGGCACCGAGAAGAGCTTGGCTGTCTCTTTAGGGTCCTTCCGGTCACTCAGCTCGAAGTGCCTGTGAGCAAACAGGCCCAGAATGGGACGCCGTTTTTCTCCAGGACACAGCAAGTCTCTCCTCTCTGAAAGGGACTCAGATGCCCACCCTCTATGACCAGCCAGGGTCTCTCAATGGAGAGGGTGAACGCATACCCGCCATGTGCCCAGGTGGGTCCCATCTCATTCTCTCAGCCACCCTAGGAGGCAGGGATGGGCGTTATTCCCTCTCACAGAGGAGTAAATAGAGGCTCGGGAGGTCAAGGGACAGGCCCGAAGTCACAGGACTGTGGCAAGGTGGAGAGCTGAACTCTGGGAGCGTGACTCTGTGGTCTATGCTCTTAGCTGTCACGGCCCGGAGATGTCCACACCCATCTGCCTCTGTCACAGTCCTGGCCAAGAGGTGGCGGAGGTGGAGCCCCACATCTGGATGGGACTCCCGCCCCTGCCTCCCCAGCTCCAGATGCTGCTACTAACTACCTGTGGGGTATGGGCACTGCTCTAATCCTCGCTGTGCCCTTTCAACAGCCCTGGGAGGTGGACGGTGGCCGTTCTCATTTTACAGATTGGGAAACTGAGGAAAGTGCCGAGTCCCTTGCCCAGGTCCACAGCTAGCAGGCAGCAGGGCTGGGACCCAGGCAACGAGCCCCTGAGCGTGTGCTTGTGACAACTGCCCACACATGTCCCCTCCGAAGGGGCGTGTCTGGCTGACATTTGCGGAAGCTTGCCCTTACGTGGTTGGCTGGATGCATTTAGCTGGGGAGGTCCCCACAACCATGTCCACCAAATCCTACTCCTGGGAGGGGAGCCTGCACCTTCCCATCACCCGCCTTGGGCATCGGGCCGGGTTTCCTTCTCGGCCACGGCATGGAGTTGGGCGTCCTGCCCACATGACGAGCCCGGCACCGCTGTCCTCGCGGTTCCCTCCCTGCCACTCACCAGTTGTAGGCAAGCTGAAGCTGCAGCCTCGCGTGGTCTGCCGTCTCGATGGTGATGACGTCTGTGAAGAAGTCAGGCCCGAGCAGCAGGCAGAGCGCACGGCGAGCGTGGGGACGCTTGGGCCTCCCGGCCGAGAGGGACAACACGGTGAACTGCTCCTCAGGACCCAGCGACACCAGCTCGGGCCCGAAGACCACACTGCAGAAGGAGCACAGAGGTAGACGCATGGAGAACCCCTCACCCTCACCCCCAGTCACCTGTTGCACCTTACCGCCCACCCTGCTGCCAGCTCCTCCCCCCAGTCACCTGTCCCACCTCGCCACCAGCCCCCGCGGCCAGCCCCCCCACCAAGTCACCCACCCCACTTGGCCCCCGACCCCCTAGCCAGCCCCTCACCGAGCCTTCTTCTCCCTGTAGTCATACACCTGCACAGCCGCGTTGTGGGGGACCCGGTAGCTAACCACACGGGTCTTGTTCCGGACAGTGGTGGGCTGAGGGGTCTTGGACGTCTCCCTCTCACCCCTGTCAGCCAGAGGGTCGTGCCCCTTGGTCAGCAGCTCCTCCACCCCAGGCGGCAGCTCCTTCTCCCACAGGACTTCGTCCTGGGTCAGCATGTAGGTGCTTCCGATCACAGCACGTACCTTGAGAGAGGAGGACAAGGCGGGGGGCGTCACTTGGGAAGGTAAGAGGGAGAAGAACCCAGCCAGCTGTCCCGAAATAGAGCTGGTCTCGGGGGCAGTAGAGCACGGCGGCTGGGCTCAGTCTCCGGAGCGGTCACCGGGGGCCAACAGCCAGGCTTTAGGTCCCCAGCCACAGAACGGACCTGCCACCGGCCACCTCCCTGGGTCGAGGAATGAAGGACCTCGCCCGGGTCTACTGCTGAGAACCTGGTCTGTGGTAAGGGTTCGATCTGATTTCTTCTGTAATTTTCCTTCTCTGGACAACTTGGAGGGCATCCTAGGGACAGAGGCAGTCAATCCTAGGAAACAGGTAATATCCGCTAACGTTCCCTGGGCTTCCGAGCTCTACTTCTAGGTTGGACTCTTAGAGAAAGAGGTTAGAGATGTGGTTCTAGGTCAAACCAAGGTCAAGGCTTCAGATGAGGGAGCGAAGAGGAAGGATTCCACCAGGACAAGCACAAGGGAGAGGAGTTCTTCATGGGTTCTTGCTGCTCCTAGGCCACTCCCCAGTCAGACCTTTATCCTGGGACCAGAGTCCCCATCCTAAAACCTGGCTCATCACCTCCCTTGGGGGGTTTCCTCAAACTTAAAGTGAGCTATTTAATGCGGTTCCTGGGTGGCTCAGTCAGTTAAGCATCTGACTCCCGATTCTGCCTCAGGTCACATGAGATCGAGCCTGCACTGGGCGCTGCACTGGGTGTGGAACCCAAGATTCTCTCTCCCCTTCTCCCTCTGCCCCTACCCACCCCCTCTCTAAAAAGAAAGAGGGGAGGCAAACACTCCCCAGAATGCCCTCATGCCTACCAGCCAGCCAGCTCAGATGCCACCATCAAGGCTGTCGAAGTCCCCCCCCATCGCGCACCTGTCCCCGTCAGCCCACGCGAGCCATCTCCATGGCCACGGAGCGGTAAAGACGCCCATCCCTCAGCTGTTACCCTTCCAGTCTTGACATCCTGCACGTAGATGCCCTCGTTCTCATCCAGAGGGATGGCCTGACGCTCCTCCACCACCTCCACCTTGGCAGACGGCACGTATTCCAGGGGCCCGCGGATGAGCCAGCGGTCCCCAGCCTGGTGGGAGACCTTCTCTCCTACTCCCTCCTCCAGGGGCTGCAGGGCCCTCAGCAGCAGCCCCTGCTGCTCTGACAGCACGTAAACATCCTGGATGCCTCGTTCCAGCCGCTCTCCGGGCTGGAGGAAAAAGGACTTTTCACCCTGGAGGAGAGACACAGGATTAGGGGCGGACACCGCCCATGGCTGCGTCCCTGACTTGCACCCTTGACAGCCCTTCCTGTGGCCACAGGCTTGTGTTGAGAACAGGAGCCCCCAAAGCCCCCCCCACACACACACTGCTGCTGTAATATAGTGAGGCACTGTCTGGACCAGGGGACTCTCTACAAATGCCACAGACCTCACGTGGTCCAGACCGCCCTTGACAAATTCTGTACACGGTCATGAGCGGGACCCTTGAAGGCTCGACATTCAGAAGAAAGCTTCTGTTGCCGTTTCTCTCATGCCTCGTTTCCTTGGGATGGTGTAGTCTGGGCATTGGCAGACCCTGTCATTGGGCCAAATCTGGCTTTTTTTTTTTAACTGTATGTTTGAGATATAATCTATATGCTATAAAATTTGTTTGTCTGTACTTGTGATCTCTGTCAAATAAATAAATTAAAAAAAAAAATGGGGGCGCCTGGGTGGCTCAGGGAGTCAGGGGTTAAAGCCTCTGCCTTCGGCTCAGGTCGCAATTCCAGGGTCCTGGGATCGAGCCCCGCATCTGGCTCTCTGCTCAGCGGGGAGCCTGCTTCCTCCTCTGTCTCTGCCTGCCTCTCTGCCTGCTTGTGATCTCTGTCAAATAAATAAATACATAAATCTTTAAAAAAAAATTTGTTCGTTTGGAGTATACAATTCAGGGGCACCTGGGTGGCTTAGTCGCTGGGTTTCTGCCTTCGGCTCAGGTCATGATCCCAGCGTCCTGGGATCAAGTCCTGCTTGATCCCTACTAAGCAGGGAGCCTACTTCTCCCTCTGCCTGCTGTTCCCTCTGCTTGTGCACTTGAGCTCTCTCGCTGACAAATAAAATCTTAAAAAAAAAAAAATTATACACACACACACACACACACACACACAATTCAGAGGTGCCAGGCTGGCTCACTCAGTGGAACGTGCAACCCCCAATCTTGGGGTTTTGAGTTTGAGCCCCATGTTAGGTGTAGAGATTACTTAGAAAACCTTAAAAATAAGTAAATAAGGTATGCATGTTGGCTATTCTGGGCTGTCCACAGAGTTGTCCAATCACCACTGTGCGCTAACTCCAGGATATTTTCATCACCTTGAAAAGCCTTGTACTCAGCAGCTAATGTCTGTCCATCCCTACTCGCTATAAACGACCATCTATTTCTATCTATGGATTTACCCATCTGGGACATTTTACATAAATGGAATCATGCAATATGTGGTCTTTTTATGTGTGGCCCCTTCTGTTTAGAATGTTTGTTTATCCGTGGAACAGCAGGTGTGAGTACACGCTGATCATTAGTACACGAGCATCAGTACACGTTCGTTTCTTTTTATAGCTAAAGGATATTCCACTGTGTGGAGAGGCCACGATTTGTTACCCATTCATCCACTGACAGACATCCACGCTGTTTCTGGAAACAAAATGTTACAGGGATGCAGAGACACTCTTTCGTTTACAAGCTGTCTGTGTTTTTGCTCCAAGGGCACGGTTAAGTGATTGCAAGAGAAGCACACCACTCCCAAAGCCTAGAATATCTATGGTCTGGAGCCTCCCAGGAGATCCCTGCCAATCCCTGGCAGGCCAGTGTCTCATTAAGGGAAGGGTGAGGCAGCAGGTGGGGAGAAGTATAAACCAAGAGGTTTGTTTTGTGCAGGACAAGGACAAAGTTTCCAGGATGGCAGGCACAGACGGGCCCCAGAAGGGGCCTGCAGAAGACTACATGTAAACGGAGGTTGGGGGGCACAGGGAGATCCATCCATAGGACAGTGTCTCAAAAGACAGAACTCGGTATGCAAAGGCACAGAAGGAGCCAGAACAAGCTTGATGCTTCTAGAAAGTGGACCTGGGGTGGAAGGAGGGAAGGGAGGGGTCCCAGGGCCTCACACCCCTCAAGGGCATTCAGCCTTCCCAGAGAGCTGGAGGCCTTTACCTTGACCACACGCTTTTGCCCGAGCTGGTTCTTGCCATCCAGTCCAACCGGGTCGAGAATCACACAGTAGTTGTGGGGGCCCAGGGTGGTGATGGGCACGATCCCTAGCACCTCCTCGTAGACGTCTGGCACGTGGGCCTCTGTGTCCTGCACTGTCACCAACCACTCCTCCCCGGTGCGGCGGCTCACTCCTCTCAAGTCTCGAAAGTTCTGCCGAGCCCGGAGGTGCAGGGCCGTCTGTGGAACAAGATGTCAGGGCATTGGAGGAAACCGACCTCCAGTTTCCTCAGGGGAGGGAGCCCCACCGGCCACCGAGTGCTCATGGGCCAGAATGCCAGTCTCCACCAGCCCAGGAGGACCTTTTAACCCTCAGAGGACCCAGGATGCTCCTCGAGGAGCTGACCTCCACATTTTTCTGTGGAGTGGCCCCAGAAATATTGCCTCTCATCTACTGTCATGTTCTCTGGCCACTAGGAGTGAGGCCAACTCCAGGGTCCCTTCATCCCCAGACCTTTTCTGTGAGGATCACAGCATCCACCAAATCCAGAACCTCTTCGAACACTGCTGGGAGATAGGCGCCCACGGCACGGACTAGCCATTCTTCTCCTGGGCCAAGGGTGGAGAGGGGAGGGTCAAAGGTCACCTGGCCTGCTCCCCAGCTGCCTCATCCCACAACCCAGACAACAGGGCACCCACTGGGCTCTGTAGGCGAGATGCCACGGCCTCAGGTGCCAGGGCCTGACAGGAGTGCCCACATTAATTCTTTTCTGAGGCCAGAGGAAAACCAACCCCGACCCAGGACAACAGGCAAAGCCAGCTAAGGGCCCAAGGCTGCCATGCCTTCTCTGAGCTCCAAAGACGAACTCTTCCCTCCCCCCGAAGTGGGCAGCACTGCCCCTAAGAGAGTGGGAGATACAGTCTTGTTTCTGGAAGGAGCAAGAGTGCCCTTGCTCGCCATAAAGCCCGGGAAGTAACCGCACTTCCGGGCCTCAGTGAGGTCACAGGAAGGGGACTCCTAGGGCCTTGAGGTTGTTCAGGGCTTCGTGAGTTCCCTTTTGTAGAGCATTCTGAACCACACCTGGCACAAATGGAGAACATCACAAGGGCCAAATACGATCGCTAGTTGTATACCAACACCTGCTTTGTTGATCTAGAGAGGGGTGCCAACTGCTGCCCATGGTAAAGGGGAGGGGGAAGGAAAAGCCAGGTCAGCACTTTCATGGTAACAGGGTCAAGGCAGAGGTGACATGAAGCTGGGGTCGGGGAAAGCAGCCATGGGCGGCCCCCAGAAGCTTCTACGACATACCAGGCAAGCACTTCCTCCCAGGCTGCAAGGGGCCATCCCCACACCCGCAGGCAAGACAAGACCCACCCACCCCCATCCGCACGCCTCCGTAGACCCCACCTGTCACCCTCTCCTTGCCCTCCCGGTCCCAGCACTCCTTGCGGGCCCTCAGCCGCAGGGCCTGGTTCTGCTTGATGACTGTGGCCTGAATGATCTCCAAGACCTCCACCTCCTTCCGGGGGATATAGGTGCCTGGGAAGGGAAGGGGGTGCAGAGGGTGAAGTCCGTCAGGGATCAAAGCTATCACGGAAACGCAGGGAGCCTCAGACCCGGATGCCGGCCAATGCAAGGAACTTACCAGGTCCTTCGAATAGCCACTCGTCTCCCGCTACTACCTTGTCTCCGTTCTTATCCTCAAAATCCAGCAACGCCTTAAGATGGAGGGCAGTGTTGGGCAGAACCACCTGTAGGGGTGTGATGTCCTAACAGGGGAAGAAGGGAGGTCATGGGACATTCAGTACTGTGGCCCTAGGAGGCCTCAGTGTCAATCTTCCCATGTCCCCAGACGAGCCCCCAACTGGAATATGCAAGCTAGGGGTGGTCCCAAAGCCTTCTGGTCTGAAGAACAAAGACAGGTAAAAGAGCAAGTGGACTCACGGCCAGTGAGCCGAGGACACACGTTCCTCCAGAGGAAGCGCTCAGAAGTGGTTCTGAGCTACAAATCTAGGCGGGAAATGCCTCTGGGCTTCGTGTGCACCAGGGCCCTCTGGGAGTGTTAAGGAAGTGGGAAGCCTGAACAGCTGTAACAGACACACTTTGGGCACGTGGCTTTGTTGGCAGCATTGCTTCATGGTCACAGAACAGCTGCTGTCCTGGAGACATCACATCTCCCTTCGTCAGGAAGGGGCGCCTGGCAACAAGCACCCAAACCTTTTCGAAGTTTGTAGAAAGATTTCTACGAGGAGGACTTCACTTGGTCTTTGGTTTGAGGAAGGCAGGAAAGCAAGCAAAGAGAGCTAAAGAGAGGCTAAGAGACACGCTCAAGGTCACCCAACTTGTAAGGAACAGGAAAAGGACTTGAACCTCCATATTCTTGAAGCCTGCGTGCCCGCCTTACTCTGCCCAGAGCAGCCCTGGGGTGGAGGAGGTCAGGTAACTCCACTCTTCAAGCCCTTCCTTGATGCCTTCGATGTACCACCACCCCCCCCGCCCCCGGGCCCGTGGCAGCAGGGGGTGGGGGGAGTGGGGTGCAGGCTAGCCCCGGCTTCATGGATCGCAAGTTCCAGCAGATGACAACAGATACAGACCTTTCTCTTCAAGAAGACCGTGGACAGTGTCGGCGGGGAGAGACAGAGGCAGCAAAAGACCAAAGGAAGTTAGAAAAGGCCCTTCAGAAGTGGCATCTGAGCTGGGGTTCAAAGGAAGAGCTGGCTTCGGATGCAAAGGTCCTTCCAGTTCACCCCCCACGTCACTGCAGGCTTCCAGCTCAGGTGACTGGGTACCCAGTGATATCATCACATAAAATTGGGAGTGTGGGAGAACAGATCCAGAGGGTGGAGGAGGGAAAGAATGGCCATCAGGCTGCAGTGAGGCGGCCTTGGGGCTTTGCCAAAGTGAGCTCAGTGGAGGTGGGGGCAAGGACCGGATGCAGGGGCTTACGAGGAAATGGGCCAGAGGACATCAAGTATCAAAGAGTATGTAAGCAAGGAAAGAAAAGGTAGTAAATAGCTAGAAATCAAGTTTACAGGCCACTCCTAAAGGTTCACATTTTTAGATTTGGTATGCATATTCTGGGATCTGGCAATTCTTAGTAGTTTCCCTCTCCCCCCCCCCCTTTTTTTTTTAAGTAGGCTCCATGCCCAACGCAGGACTTGAACTTATGGCCCTGAACTGAGATCAAGGTCAAGTCACTTTGGCTGAGCCAGCCAGGCCCCCCAATATTTTCTACTCTCGAAGAAGGCAGCAAACTTTAACATGCACCACAGACAAGTACATTCGTGGCAAAATTTTTCCCTTTAAAAATTGGAAATACCCTAAAATATACTCAAGAGGAGAATGGCTGAGCTCGTGCATATCATATGGAATTATGTACGGCAAACCAGACTTATGCACCAACGTGCAGAAGTTCATTCAAACTACACTGGCAGGGGTGCCTGGGTGGCTCAGTTGGTTGAGCGTCTGGCTTTGGCTCAGGTCATGATCTCAGGGTCCTGGGAGGGAGCCCAGCTCTTGAAAGAGCTGTAGTGATCAGAACAGTATGGTACCAACACCAAAATAGACACGTAGATCAATGACACAGGACAGAGAGCCCAGAAATAAAGCCTTGACTGTACGGTCAATTCATCTTTGAGAAAGGAAGCAGGATTATGCAATGGGAAAAAGTGTTTTCAACAGATGGTGTTGGGAAAACTGGACAGCTCCATGCAAAAGAATGAAACTGCACCACTTTCTTACACAAAAATTAACTCAAAGTGGATTAAGGAGCTAAATGCGAGATCTGAAACCATAACAACCCTAGAAGACAGCACAGTCATGCCTCTAACATTGGCTGTAGCAACATTTTTCTAGATAGGTCTCTTGAGGCAAGAAAAAAAAAAAAAAAAAGAAGCAAAAATAACCTATTGGGACTACATCAAAATAAAAGGTCTCTGCATAGCAAAGAAAACAACCAACAAAACTAAAAGACAACCTACGGAATGGGAGAAGATAATTGCCAATGACATCCGACATCCAAAATACATGAAGAATTTATACAACTCAACACCAAAAAGTAATCCAATTAAAACTGGGCAGAAGACATGAATAGACGTTTCTCTAAAGACCTCCAGATGGCTAAAAGATACACGAAAAGATGCTCAATATCACTCATCATCAGGGGAATGCAAATCAAAACCATAATGAGCGATCACTTCACACCTGTCAGAATGGCTAAAATCAAAACCACAAGAAACAGTGTTGGCGAAGATGTGGAGAAAAAGGAACTCTTGTGCGCTGTTGGTGAGAATGCAAGCTGGGCAGCCACTCTGGGAAACAGTATGGACGGTCCTCAAAAAATTAAAAAAGGTGGCTCTGGGTGGCTCAGCTGGTTAAGCATCTGCCTTTAGCTCAGGTCATGATCCCAGGGTCCTGGGATCAAGCCCCACATTGGGCTCCCTGCTCAGAGGGGAGCCTGTTTCTCCCTCTCCCTCTGCTGCTCTGCCTCGTTGTGCGCTCTCCCTCTATCAAATAAATAAATAAATAAATAAAAATCTTTACGATCCAGTAATCACACTATTGGGTATTTACCCAAAGAATATGAAAACACTCATTTGAAAGGATACATGCACCCCAATGTTTACTGCAGCATTATTTACAATAGCCAAATTATAGAGAAAGTTCAAGAGTCCATCAGTAAAGGAACAGATGGGGGACAACATACGATAGGATAGGACTCGGCCATAAAAAAAGAGTGAAACAGTATGGTCGGTCCTCAAAAAATTAAAAAGAGGGGCACCTGGGTGGCTCAGTCTGTTAAGCCTCTGCCTTCGGCTCTGGTCATGATCCTGGGGTCCTGGAATCGAGCCCCGCATCGGACTCTCTGCTCAGCAGGGAGCCTGCTTCCCCCCTCTGTCTCTGCCTGCCTCTCTGCCTACTTGGGATCTGTCTGTCAAATAAATAAAATATTAAAAAAAAAAAAAAGAATGAAACCTTGCCATTTGCAAGGATGTGAATGGATCTAGAGAGGATAATGCTAAACAAAATAAGTCAGAGAAAGACAAATACCTATGATTTCACTTCAGTGTGGAATTTAAGAAACAAACTGATAAAGCGGGGAAAAAAGACAAACCAAGAAACAGACTCCTAACTATAGAGAACAAACTAATGGTCACCAGAGAGGAGGAGAGTGGGGGGATGGGGAAGTTAGGTAAAGGGGACTAAGAGTACAGTTTTCCTGTAAAAAGCACTGAGTCATGCATGGAATTGTTGAGTCACTATATAATGTCCTACTGTATGTTAATTACACTGGGATTTAAAAAAAAAAAAAAAGCTACAGAATGAGGAGTCAGGTTCCCAGGCCCAGTTGATGGAGGCTCCAGCAGGTAGAGAGGAGAAAAGCACAGATATTAAGTAAGGGAAGGGGACACAGACCCAGAGCCTGCCAGATGGCCTTGATTTCTAAGTATATGACAAATTTGTTCAAGTGAGGATAGAAAATGGGAAGAGGGTGCCTGGGTGGTTAATTGGTTAAGCGTCTGCCTCTGGCTCAGGTCATGATCTCGGGGTCCTGGGATCGAGCCCCTGCCTTATCCTAGGTCTCCCTGCTCAGCGGGGAGTCTGCCTCTCCTTCTCCTTCCCGGCTCGTGCATGCTCACTCACTCTCTCTCAAGAAATAAAATCTTGAGGGGCGCCTGGGTGGCTCAGTGGGTTAAAGCCTCTGCCTTCGGCTCAGGTCATGATCCCAGGGTCCTGAGATCGAGCCCCGCATCCGGGCTCTCTGCTCAGCAGGGAGCCTGCTTCCTCCTCTCTCTCTGCCTGCCTCTCTGCCTACTTGTGATCTCTGTCAAATAAATAAATAAAAAATCTTAAAAAATAAAATAAAATCTTGAGAAAATAAGAAGAGAGTGGAAAATGATAAATATTTAGAGGCAGACAGAGAGAAGTAGAGAGAAAGCTGGTTAGGAAGGAAGAGAACCACTGACCAGGGCTTGGTTTGGAATGAACCGTTTAACCCATCAGCTACTTGTATTCCTGTCATCTTAGTGGATCTGTCCCCAAGCCAAGAAACCCCTCTTGAGTCTGAGAACAGAAAGGACAGGTGAAGGGTCACACCGAGCCAGGACCGGGCTTTGCCATGGGTCCTGCACACGAGAGACTTAAAACGAAAAGCTCCTGTTGGAGTAGGAAAGGCAGACCAGGAAGAGGATCTGAGGAACAGGAGAGAAGACAGAATGAGAAGCCCTGAGGACCCAGGAGGCCCAGGAAAGGGAGACTGATGGTGAGGAGTTGGGGCTGAATTTCTGAGGTAGGCCAAGTGGGAGTAATACCAAGTCCTCAGTGGACAAGGTACCGGAAGGGGCTGAAGCAGAAGGAAAAGAGGCAAGGGTCAGGGGCCCCTGGGTGCCTCAGTGGGTTAAGCCTCTGCCTTTGGCTCAGGTCATGATCCCAGGGTCCTGGGATCGAGCCCCACATTGGGCTCTCTGCTCAGCAGGGAGCCTGCTTCCCCCTCTCTCTCTGCCTGCCTACTTGTGATCTCTCTCTCTGTTAAATAAGTAAGTAAAATCTTAAAAAAAAAAAAAAAAAGAAGGCCAAGTCACTGACAGGGTTATCGCAAGGACATTAGTGAGGTTCCCAGGAGTCAAAAGCGGAGGAGGGAGGACGGAGCAAGGCACCACCTCAGTGAAGCTGAGGAAAGAAGCCACAGGGTCAGAGAGGGACAAGAGTAGAGCGGTGGGTGGAAAGGGAACGTCTCCTTGGCACTGGGCTCTGAGGAGGGAGAGAGGGAGAGGCCCTGCCCTCCTGGCCTGGAGAATGTGGGGGTGTGAGAGAATGAGTGGCGGTGAGCTGGGGATCCTAGGGAACTTTCGACACTGGGGCTGAAGACCACCCCTCAATACGCGCGCACACACACACACTGCTCCCCACCCACAGGGCAACTGAGCTGATCTGATCTGAGGTCGGACCTGAGTATGGAGGAATTCTGGCTTTTGATAGTTTCAGACTTACACAGAAGTGGCCAGAATAGTAGAAGGAATTCCCAGAAGCTCCTCACGCAGGTTCCTCAAGGGTTAATATTCTAATTACCCGTCAGCACTTTCTATCCAGATGCACACACAATTTTCTCCCCAAGAAGCTGCCACTAAGTGGGCAGAAAAGTTTCAAAGCTGGGGGGGCGGGGGGAGTTGGGGGGGGTGTGCCTGGAGTCTTCCGAGATCAAGATGCACCAGTGAGTAGAGGCGCCCAGAGGAACCAGTATAAACTGACAAGGAGGTGAAGGCTGATGGACATCAAGGCAGATGCCCGTTTGCTCGGGGCCCAGGGCCTGAGGACAATGCACACAAGGGCCGGGCCAGGAGTGCAGGCCAGTGACGCCTTCCAGTGGGGCAGTCCCCGGGGTCGGAGCCTGGACCATGACGTGTCCACCACTGCGGGCACCACCCACCAGCGTCTGGCACCATTTGAACGAATGCCCACTCTTGGCAAAATCACTTAGCATCACACGGGTCAGGAGCTTCTAGCAGTGTCTGGAGCCTGGAAGGTCAGGTGGGGAGATGGGCTGCCAGCTCTCAGAGGGGCAAGGGTGGGGGTCAGAGGCAGGTAGAGGAAGCAAGGATCTGTCCTTGGTGAGAACCAGCAGATGACACCCCCGCCCCCTCTCCCACCCCCAGCTTGTGCCCCTCCGAAGGCCATGCAGAGCCCTGGGACAAGGACGCATGGTCACGGAGGAAGCAAAGTCAGGTACCTTTTCCAGCACCTCCCCTGGGTACAGGGGGAAGGGGTCCTGGGTCAGCCGGATCTCTAGGTCGGCATGGCGGAGCCGTACTTGCCCTGTGACGTCGAACAGCACAGCGCCCTGGGGGTCCCGGGACACAGGGTTGGCCACCATGCAGTAGTGGCGTGGAGGGACAGTCACCATGCGCAAGGGGGCAAACAGGATCCTGTTGGAGGGTGAGAAGCAGTGTGAGGACTCAGGGGGCTTCTGTTCCTACTTCTGAGCAGGACAACGAACGGGGAGAAAGCTCTAAAGTCCCCAACATATCCCTTGGAGTCACACAAAGGGAGCAAAGTTTGCTAGGGGACTCAAAGTCTTGTATTCTGAGACTTTGGTCAGAAGACAACCCTGCCTAGGGACAGGAAGGAGATGGATGATCGTACCAGCCAGATGAACAGACGCCCCACGGCCAGGTCCCAGCACCCACCTCTCATTGTCCTGCCGGATATAAGTCTTAGGTCCGACCTCCACGCGGGACACGTTGCTGTTCTGGTCCAGCACGTGGATGTAGTGGTACGGGGGGATGCGAATGATGGACTCTTCGGTTGCCATGGCGACTCCTGAGACCAGGGCAGCAGGCTGACAGACAGGTGGGGAGCAGATACAAGATGAGCACAGGGGTGGGGGTGGGAAGTACCTGGCAAAGGCAGCACCAAGCATCATGCCCAGCTGGGGATGGGGGAGAGGGCCCTTCCTCCCCAGCCCCCACAGTTCCCGTCATTTTGCCCTGTACCGTCCCAAGCCGGCCTCTGCCTTTCTTCTCCTCACTCAGGGCATCGCAGCCCATCCAGACACCTGCTGAGAACTGCTGGACACATAACCACAGAAGCCCAGGGGTCTCTGCCTATTCCTTTCCTTTCCCAAGCTGCTTGCCGCACTGGAAGGGGCTTTAGATCAAAACTCTGGAGCTGCAGTGGCCTTTCCCAGCAGAGCAGGGAGCTCTGGCTCCAAGTGGCTCCCTGGCTCCAAGGATGCAGGCTCCTTTACTTGAGGGGGTCCCGAGGCCCCAGCTGTATTGAAAGGTTAGCCCACAGCCCAAGAATATTTACACGATCTTTGCCTGCCCCACTCCCTAAACACACACACACACACGCGCGCGCGCGCGCACGCACTTTAAGCCATCTGGGATGAACTGTCCAGACATGGACTACCTCTCCAGGGAGGGATCCCTGGAGAAACTGGTACTCCCTAGAATCAGCTGGATTAGAAACACCGAATTATTCTAGTCCTTTCCTCCCCAGTTCTCTCTGGTCTGTTGCCACTCTTGGTTTCCTGCAGTTGTGGGTTGGGGCAGTAGGTGGGAAGGGAAAGGGAATAAATGGGTATGTATCCCACCTACCCCCACTCCCACCTCCTTCTGCATCCTGGGGGGTTCCAATCCATGCTCCGCCTGCTCAGGAAGGTCACACCTAAACCCCATCCCTGCTCCCCCACCCCAACATGCCTTGGACTTTGGACAACCTATCCCTTGGAGTCACACAAGGGGAACAAAGTTTGCTAGGGGATCAAAGTCTTGTCTTCTGAGACTTTGGTCAGATGTTTTTGAAGCCACCACCAGAAAGGAAGTCCACCTCCTCTACTCCACCGTTCACCCAGCTCCCAAACCGAGAGTGAGAAAAGGGGAAAGGAGGAGGGTGTGGCTTCCCACGGGAGAACTAGGGGGAAGCCACAGAATTACAGAAGAGAGGCAAGGCCCAGGAGTTTTGCTTCATTTACACAATCTGTATGATTCTGTTGCTGCTGTTGAAAAATTACGAGTTTCCAGACTCCTGATTTGCTGCTTCTCTTGCAGAAGCCACATACCCTCTGCCCCCGCCTAGCTGAAGCAGACAGCCAGCCAGGTCGCACCTGCTCCCTTTGGATGGGACACAAGCTTCCCTGCTTACCATAGTCCCCACCTGTTGTCCCCACTGTCCAACACCTGGGCCACTGCACTCACATCATCCGCCAGGCTCCTGCTTAAAACCCTCCAACCTCAGCATCATCCAACAGAACTTTCTCTAATGATGGACATCTTCTGAAGCCGTGCTCTTTGGGCTGCCCATGTGTCACTACTGAATACTGGTAAGGTGACTAGTGTAACTGAGGAATGCAATATTATACTTTAATGAAGGTAGCCAAATGAGGCTGGTTCCCAGATTACACAGTGTAACTTGTAACTTCTAGTGGCAGAGTCCCACAGAGACTCTGAATCATTCCAGGCCACCCCGCAAATCAGGGGTACCACTGGGAAGAGAGTCCTGAGGGAATGGCTGGTCCCATCCCTCTCCGAGGGCAGCATGGGACAGTGGTTAGGGGCCTGGAGTCAGCCAGACTGCCCCCGCTTACAGTTCCAATTTCCTGCCTTATACCGTTTCCTTAATGTCTTACCTCATTTTGAAAGGTTATGGTTTTGACCACTTTCCTGGTACACTTTTCAGCCCTATAGGAATGTTCTCTCTCAACTTTGTATGGGATTTGACCTTGATACTTTTCTGTGGCTCCTTTTTTTTTAAGATTTTATTTATTTATTTGACAGATAGAGATCACAAGTAGGCAAGAGAGGCAGGCAGGGAGAGAGAGGAGGAAGCAGGCTCCCCGCGGAGCAGAGAGCCCGATGTGGGGCTCGATCCCAGGACCCTGGGATCATGACCTGAGCCGAAAGCAGAGGCTTTAACCCACTGAGCCACCCAGGCGCCCCTGTGGCTCCTTTTTATGTGAAGTTCATTTCCCGTAAAACAGTAGGCGCGGCTTTTCTAACATCAGAGCTCCCCTGAATGTCTGAAAATAAAGGGGCGGGTTTTCAGCTTTCCTGGATGGGTTCTCGTCCCCACTCTCACCTGGACCTTCCTGTTCCTTCCTCTCTTTGGCCCAGTCCCTCCCAACTGTGGTTCTGAAGCTGCTCCCTGATGAAGCCCCTGAACAGCCCCCAGGATCCCCTTCCTGGATGGGGTAACCTCAGACAATCTGTTGCCCTCCCTATACCCATTTCCTGGGCCTGTAAACTGAGAACGGATGGGGCATCTACTCGAGTTATGCGACTGAGGTCATCATAAAGTATTTGGAACAGAGCCCAGCTCTTCACGTGGCTTACTGCCTGAGCTCCAGCTCCCTTAATCAGGGGGTGCGGCCTAGCACCAGAGGCCCCCCACCTTGTTGACTGGTCAGAAAGATGGCAAGTCTCCTGTCACCCCAGCTGTGGGGCTAGAAGACTAGCAAAGAAGGGGCATCTGACAGCCAAGTAAAGTCTTTTCCAGCTGCTCCCCTGCCACGTTCTCTACTGGGTGGAAGCCTGGCCAGGAAGCCAGATGGGGGAGAGGAAGGGCTAAGGGCTATAAATGGAGGTGTAGACAGGGCTCCATGAGCCCCCCTGCCCCAGGGAAGCACTTAACATTAGAAGGCCATGTAGGCCTGGGAAGCAGGCCCCAGGAACAGCCTCCAATGAGTCCTTTTTGGACAATCCTCCACTCCCTATGGCTGAGGCCTCTCCACCATCTGTCACCCCAGCTGGGCCCAGTCAGGGGGGCTGAGAGCCTCGCCCAGCTCAGTGAGTCAGCTGAGAGTCCTCCTAGCTGACCTGCCTGTGCTTCCGCCTTGTTCCAAAACCAAGGCCTTGTCTCAGTACCAGGACCCGGTCTTAAAGCCACTATGCCCTCCAGCTGTGCCTCCCACCCAGACCACCAGCTCTTCACCCAAGAACAGTGGGTTCTTGCTCTTTAACTCTGATCATCTGCAGAAAGGAGCCTCGAGATAAGGCCTCTCCAGGGAACCAGGGAAACAACCTGACTCAGGCACCATGTTTGTCACAAGTCCCAGATTGAGACTTCTGTGGTTTACCAGGCACATACAGTCAGAACATTTTCTTCCCAATGTATCAGGACCCTCAAAAAACAACAGTCAAGGGGGCGCCTGGGTGGCTCAGTGGTTGAAGCCTCTGCCTTCGGCTCAGGTCATGATCCCAGGGTCCTGGGATCGAGTCCCACATCGGGCTCCTTGCTCGCCGGGGAGCCTGCTTCTCCCTCTGCCTCTGCCTGCCACTCTGCCTGTGCTCGCTCTCTCACTCTCTCTCTGACAAATAAATAAATAAAAATCTTTAAAAAAAACAAAAACAAAAACAAAAAACAAAAGTCAAGGATTGTGTTGACCTTGGGAAGCTCCTGGGCAGCACACGGGTTTGGCCCCCATAACTCCAAACCCACCCAGGCCTCCCTTCGGTGCCTGCTTCCAGGATCTGCCCCCTTGTCCTGGGCACATGCCATCTTTGCTAGACCACACTTCCCTCAAAGGTCATGAGACTCCTGCTAGAGCCAGCCAACTTTTGCCCAAAGCCTCAGACACCGCACCACACCCATGAAGAAAAGAGAAAAGTAATGGGTGGTGGGGCAGAGAACGAAACATGCTACAGGCAGTGGGGTTCAACCTTGAGTTAAGAGGTGGTTCTTGACCAGCGTCTTGGCTCAAAAGGGAACCTAACACTACAGTTTTCATGAGTTTCTTTGGGCACTACTGGTCAGCTACCTTCAGGGTCAACTGTGAGCACCTGGCAGTGACTCCAAGGGCAGATGTCTCGGGGACCAGCTTATTTCTTACTGCGTGCTACTCTGTGGTGGGCGGGGTCCACCTCGCCTGAAGCTTGTTAGCAAGGGGACTTCTTGGGCCGCAAGAGCTGCTGAGTCGGCTGGCATTTTAACTAGATCCCTTTCGATCAGGGCGCACCTTAAAGTCCCAGCAACTCTGGCCTCAAGCAGCCACTCTCTGCCCTGGAGGTCTTTGAAAACCACTGATCTCTGCAGATTCTGACATTAGGGCTGTGGGGGGCAAGCATTGACCCCCCCCCACTGCCTCCCCCGCTGTAGGCTCTACACCCTGCGTGGAGCCCAATACAGGGCTTGAACTCACGACCTTAAGATCAACACCTGGGCTGAGATCAAGAGCTGGATGCTAGGGGCACCTGGGCGGGCAAGCAGCCGCCTCTTGATTTCAGCTCCGCTCATGATGTCAGGGTCAGGAGATGGGGCAGCACATTGGGCTCAATGCTCAATGCAGAGTCCGCTTGGGATTCTCTCTCTCCCTCTGCCCCTAACTCCATCCGCTTCCCCCCCTCTCCGCCTCCTCCACAGGCGCTCTCGCTCTAAAATAAATATAGCTTTCAAAAAAAAAAAAAAAGAGTTGGATGCTTGACAGACTGAGCCACCCAGGCACCCAGAGCGCTGCTGTATCTAAAAGCTCTCCCGCTGACTGGAATACCCAGCAAGGAGGAGCAGTCATGATCTTGGGCCACTTGCTAGCTCAGAGCCGGAGCCTCCCAGACTGAAGTGGAAAGAGGAGTGACCATTTCCTGGTTGTGAAGAAATCGGCAGCCACAGAAGGTCTCCAGTGCAGGGGAGCTCAAAGGGTGGGCTGGGAGGAGGGAGAATCAGGAAGAGCACAGATGAGGTTGGGGGGAGGGGGGGGTCGGCATTTGCTTATCCTCCTCCAGCCCCCTAGCCAACGCACGCTCCCTGTCCCAAGCAGGATGGAAGGTGCAGGGGAGGCCCACCGCCATCACCTCTATCAAGCTCACCTCTATCAAGCCCACGTTTAGGACAATGTACATGACATTTGGCGTAAACAGGGTTTCCTCTTTGCAATTTCCCTGATTGTAAACATTCTAAGTCTCGGAGAAACCAAGAGTACCATGACTCAGGGACTGCACAGAAGCTGCTTACACACTGGCTTAGTTTAGGGAAACTATTTCCAGCTTTAGGGGACCAGAGTGGACATTTAGGACACTTTATCTCCCAGCAATAATGTTTAAGAGCAAAGTTTTAGGACCTTCTCTTCCTAGGAAAGAGGAAGCACTCCTTCCTTCTCTGAGCTCCACAACTACCTCATGGAAGAGCAGCTCAGTGGCCTCACTGGGGACAATTCTGCCAGCTCGGAATGCTGCTTCTCCTATCCTCATCCTACCTCCCGGATGCTCCTGATTAACGCTTATCCCTGAAGGAGAAGATTGCCTAGTTGAGAAGGGACCCAAGAACTAGGCTTTAGAACCCCGGACCCAGATCAAGGTTTTCTAAACTCGCTCCATCACAGGACCCAGCTGAAGAGTGTGGCTCTGACTCACGATGATTCCCAGGCCTGACCCAGACCCGCTGCACCAGATTCTGGGGGCAGAAACCCCAGAACGTGGATCTTTGGCAAGAGCCCCCAGATAATAGCTCCCACTTACTAAGGACTTAGACTGTGCCAGGTGTTAATTGCCCTTAACTGATTCATCTAATCCTAGAAGTTAAGCAACATGGCTCAGGGTGACCCAACATTCGAAGGACAGGCTCGGAATTCCACCCTTAGCCTAGAGAGCTCGCAAACCAGGAAGTGGCCAGGCTTCTCCTGAAGAAAGGTAAGATTCTAAACACAAATGGTGGACTTGGGACCTGGGTGGGGCTGAGTATTCTTTAAGAGATCGACCTTTCACGGCGATCATTTTCTGCTTCAAGGGGAGTGGGTGATGGGGGGCAGCTTCCATCCAAGGAGGAAGCCCGAGTTACCTAGGAGCCCTCAGGTTGTCCCCGGGGCCATCCACTCAAGGTGGCTGCTCCACCCAGAAAGCTTCACCCTGGGTCAGGCTGGGAGCCCTGTGTGCCAAAGGCGGAAACGGGCAGGAGCTCCCAGGGAGCACACCGGCTGGCACTCTTAACAACCAGCTTTCTCCTAACCCAGGATTCGCCCGGGGCAGGGAGCAGACCACACAGGGCCATCTGCCTCAACCACCATCCCCCACCTTCCCTGAAGTCAAGGGCGGGCTCTGACATCTCCACAGTCACAGGCTGAAAATCAAGGAGTTTTGCATTCCTTCCTTTCACCCTCCCAAAGAGAAAAAGAGACTCTCTCACCAACCTCCACACATTCTAGAAGTCAAGCCCACCTCAGGATTGCTTTGCTAAGTACTTCCCACAGGATCTGCAAGGCCCACGGCTGGCATAACCTGCCAGTGAGGCAAATAGGAAAGCCTCAACATTTGGCAGAGATGAAGGATCTGGGGGTGGCGGGGGCGGGTAGGGACAGGAATCCCATTCTGAAAGCTCAAGAGGACAGGCCAGAGCCCAGATCCCCGGCGGGGGGGGGGGGGGGGGGGGGGGGGGGGGGGGGGGGGGGGGGGGGGGGGGGGGGGGGGGGGGGGGGGGGGGGGGGGGGGGGAGGCGGCAGAAGCTGGCAACAGGGACCCAGGATGGAGTCTGAATGGACCCAAGTTTCTTCTACCCTTCGAGAGGCCTGAGATTTGTGGGGTAGAGGAGTGTTGGCAAGGTAACAAGTTGACCTACCTTTACTTCAAAGGGCAGAAAAAAAAAAAAAGCCCAACAAAGAAAGCCAAACCTCCCAAGGGTAAGCCTCTACCCACCTTCCTCCCCAGGTTCCAGAGAAGTCTTACCTGCCCCAGCAGAAGCAAGCTGCACTAGAAGGCAGAACGGGGCTCGGAAAGCCTGGAGGGACACACGCCCCTACCAGTGGTTTGGGAGCGTTGGGACTGGTATGAAGTACACCCGGAAGCGTGCACTCTGTCAGATTCCCCTCCCCCCGCTTGGAAGAGGAAACGCCTTGGCCCAGCTCTTCGGACTACTTCCCAGCAGGGCAGCCTCCGAGGGGTGGGGCTTGGCCATTTAAAGGGCCCTCGCAGCTGGTTCTCGGCGTTTCTCCCCAGGCGGCCTCTCTAGCAGATGAAGGCACTGCAGCTCTCTCAGCCCTCAGGAGGCTCCCGCCTCCGAGCCAGCTGGCAGTGCTGAAATGAGACTGGGAAGGATCAGAGGGCCCGAGACTGGGGGGGAGTGGGAGTGGGTGGAGGGGGGACAGGTGCTGACTGAGTTCGCCTCTGCCCCATGTGGCTTTAATTTCAACCTCCCCGTCTGGGTGACTATGATCCCGCCCCTCCGCAACTGTCTGGGCTTCTGTGGCAGCCCACCCTGAAAGAGAAGATAACTTAGCGTTTTTTTAATTTTAGATTCAGAAAATTCAGTCCAGGCCTCCAAAGAGATGTTTAACAGAAAACACATAATAGGCACACACACGTTCTCTTTCTGGCAAGGGGCAGTGCTGGGAGCTTGGAAGGCTCTCCTCTCTCTTTCTCTCTCCTTTTGCCCAGTGTCCCAGCGCCCTGGGTTAGGGAAGGACCCCAGATGGCAAATGCTGTGCATCCTAAAGGCAGCGGCAGCACTCAGTATTTCCGCTGCCGGGGGAAGAGCGTGCTCCCTGAGGACCGGAGTGGGGGGCTGGTGGGGCTGGGGTCCTCGGAGTCCAGGCTGAAGACGTCCCTGCCAGTACGAAGGATCTGCTCCTCCAGCTTCTTGTGTCGCTTCATGTCTGAGAGAACCTTGTCTAGGCGGGCCTCCCGTTTCTGGCTCCGAGCAGAGCTTCCTGGAGAAAAGGAAGGTAAGAAGTGTGGATGGGAGTGAGGTGCTGTGCATTAGACCTGCCTAGATGTTACTACTTGGGGAGCTCATTAAACATACAGATTTCTAGGCCTCTGTCATGGAGGCCCTGAGGTTTGGGGTTGGGCCTCAAATGAGGTAGGAAGTGAAGGTCTGAACTGTGAACTATGAGAAGGGGCCAGTAATGTGAAGACCAGGGTAAAGACATCCAGGCAGGGGGACAAGCAAGTGCAAAGGCCCCAGGGCAGGAATAGGGAAATCTGTTCCAAGAAGAGTATAAAGAGCTGGGGGGTAGTGGGGGGGGGAGTATATAGTTAAAGAAATGACTTAGAAACCGTGATGAGAGGTTTGGATCTCTTAGTTTAAATGGAAATAAATGTCTCTGGAAACCCTGGGGGCCTGGACAGTCAGGGGAAGTAGTGGTGTTTGGATTTTCTCTTGACATGCTATTTCCCCCAACAATGGAATCCTTTGGAGGATTTTAAACAGAGAAGCGTCATGATTTATATTTTGAAAGGCTCATTCTGGTTGCTGAGAATGGAAGCAGGGAGACCAGTTAGGTGCCACCACAAATATCCAGGCAAAAGAGATGGCTTGGGGCGCCTAGGTGACTCAGTCGGTGGGCTTCCAACTTTTGATTTCGGCTCCAGTCGTGATCTTGGGGTCGTGAGATTGAGCCTCAAGTTGGGCTCTGTGCTGGGAGTGGAGTCTGCTTATGCTTAAGATTCTCTGCCCTCTGCCTCCCCGCCCCCCGCCCCATCAGGTGCACAGGTATGCCTTCCGTAAAAAATAAGTGAATGAATAAATGAGAGAGAGAAATAATGGCTTGGATGAGGGTGTGGGGTTGAAGGTGGAGAGCAGCAGCTGAGCTTGGAAATGTGGAGGCAGAGCTAACAGGATTTGCTACTAGCTGGATGCTGGGATGAGAGAAAAAGAAATTAAGAATGGCTCCAGGGTAGATTCCAGGAAGGCAGTCGAGTCACACAATAATATGGGAATGAGGATCTAGATAATAAGAAATGACCAGGAACGGGACGCCTGGGTGGCTCAGTTGGTTGAGTGGCTGCCTTCGGCTCAGGTCATGATCCCAGCGTCCTGGGATCGAGTCCCACGTCGGGCTCCTTGCTCGGCAGGGAGCCTGCTTCTCCCTCTGCCTCTGCCTGCCACTCTGTCTGCTTGTGCTCGCTTGCTCTCTCTCTCTCTGATGAATAAATAAAATCTTAAAAAAAAAAAAAAAATGACCAGGAAGACTTGAACTTCTAGAGGAGATGAAGCTAAAAGAATTGGGAAGCCTGACAGAGTCACCTGTGCAAGTCTCGTAAAGGAAGACAGGGTACCTATCCAAGCTGGTACGATGGCACCACTGGGGAAATGCGCTCTCCTACAGCTACAAGTTGCATAGCACCCAAAGCACCAAACATAGGCCTCTTTTAGGGAGTCACCTTTTAGTCAGTGGGAGTAGAGGTCCTTCACCTCCCCCTGCCTCTCCCCCATGTCTGTACCTGGGGTGCGCCTCCGGTCAATCAGGGAGTCCTTCGGTGTCATTGGCTCATCGTCAAAGTCAAATTCTGTAGGCATTTGCGGTCTGGGACAGGTGGACAGAAAGTGAAGGGTGAGGGTGGTCTCCCCAAACACCCCAGCCTGCGGGTCTCCCCTCCCCATTTCCATCCCTTCACTTTCCATGCTCCAGGGTTCCACCTCCCCTCCCAATTTCTTTCTGGCACCAAGGGAGTGAGCCCAGGAACGGGGTGTAAGGGTGTGCCCTCACTTTTCCTCTTCCTCCTCTTTGGCCTCAGGCTCCTCATCGGATCTCTCCTCTTCACTCTGGGCCTCAGGCGTGGGTGGCCGGCGGGGCAGGATTTCAGCCTGAAGCTCCAGGGTACCGTGGGCAGCCAGAAGTTCATAGAGCCGCTGGATTTCTGAGGGCGGAGGCATCCAAGCTTGCCCATCGGAGGGGAGCTCCACCTCCTCATCGCTGCAGGGCACGCACCAGTCCTCCGATTCTCCCTGGGCATGCTCCTCCCCTTCAGCGCTGGGGGCTTCTCCTTGCATCTCCTCAGCCCCGGACCCCTCATGCTCCGTCTCCTCCCGGCCTCCTTCCCCCTCTTCCTCGGCTTTATTGGCCGAAGCAGAGGAGCCTCCAGTATCCTCCACGGCCAGAGCTTGGAGGCCAGAGGTCACTTCCCCTTCTTCAGACAGAGGCACCGCCGTGGTGGCCGAAATGTCTCCATGACCACGAACAAGGGACATAGGCTACTAGGGGAGGGGCCCTGCGATGATAGGAGATGCAGGAGAACAAGCTGGGGGGGAGGAGGGTCTTCCGTCCCCCTCCCCCAAGGGATTGGGCTCCCCCAAAAGTTCAGGGATTGTCTCCAACCAACCAGGCTCCAACGGCGGTCCCAGCGACGAGACCGCCGGTTCCCAGGAGGTGGCGCTGAGTCCCCTCCAAGGACCCTGCCCCACGGATCCAGCTACGGCCCTCTGAGACTCCCAGGGACCAGCGGAAACCACTTTCCGGGCCCGAGAGGGGCGAAGCCGCTCCTCTCGCCTTTACACTGCCCCTCTCCACACCTGGATCCGGCGCCCTAGCCCCTCACCTCTCAGTTCAGCCGCCTCAGCCGCCGTACGCACCTGGGGCTAAGACCCACCTCCCGCGCTGCGCAGGGTCACAGTACGCAGGCGCACAGAGATGGCGTGGAAGGCTCCCCTCTAGCCGAAGCTACTTGGAAAAAGGAAAGCGTGGGGAAGATCGCACATGCGCAGGTAGGCTCGGGCACTATGGGCTTCGGCCCACAGTAAAGATGGCCACCGGGAGGGCGCATGCGCATATACCCAGTAGATTCTGCCCGGAAGAGGGCAGTACCGCGGGCCCCGGCGGCGGACAGATATAAAGACCAACTGAGGCAGGAGGCGAGTCTCATGCAGTCTCCGTTTATTGGTGTTTCAGACTCATGCAGCATCCGGCATACAAAAAGGGATAATCTGTTTGATGTATCCTTTTTTTTTTTTTTTTTAGACTTTTAGTTTTTGGTTTTTTTTCCCTTCCCCACGCCTTTTTTTTTTTTTTTTTTTTTTTTTTTTTTTTAAGAAAACAAAACCCGCCAACTCCGAGCAGCGTCGTAGCTCAGGCCCGCCTCCCTAGCGGACTGTCGCGTGCAACAAACCTCCCTCGTCCTCTTGGAAAATAATTATAGAGTTCCCCGCCCCTCACTCGCTCCCTGCATTCGGGAGCTTTGGTCTTATTTCGGGGTTCTTTCGTTACAAAGCACGTGAATGACCCCAGCCCCGACGCCTTTAAGAAACTCGCTGAGCGAGTTTAAAAGCCCAAGTAGGGCAGGTCGGCTTGGGCTAATCAGAAAGGGTCAACAGCCACGCCCCTTCCTCCTCCCCGGGGCATGCTCACAACCGAGCTAGCCACCGTGCACGACACCCCGCACAAGTCCCCAGACAAGGCCTGGCTTGCCAGCTCTGCGACCCAGAGGCGCGCCCTGGAGGCGTCAGGACCTGGGTGGTCCCAGCAGAAAATAGTTGGAACCCGGCTGAGGAGCCCTCCCCTGACATTCCCTCCCCAGCCTGATCTAAGTGCTGGAGTTTTTGCAGAGAAAACGGTGGCGGGAGGGAGGAGGAGAGGATCCTGAGGGGAGGAAAGGATGCTGAGGGGAGAGAAGGCAGGAAGAGGAAGGGGGCAGAGGGTGTGGAGGAGGAAGGGGAGATGATAAAGGGGAGAAGGAAGAAAGGAATGGGGGAAGATGCCAAGACAGTGAAAATTGAAAAGGGGACACCGGGGCTGGGGTGCAGGGAATTGGGGAAGTTGGGAGGAGTGCAGGGAGGCTGGGAGAGATGCAGGAAGGCTAAGAGCAGAGAGTCTGGGAGATGTTCAGGTCAGGGAGATTTCCAGAAGTGCAGGGATAGGGAGGCCAATAGGCTGGAAGTGATGCAGGCAGAAGTGCAGGGAGGTTGGAAAACAGTGCAGGGAGAAGAGAGGCCTACGGTTGGCACAGGAGCCTGGCAGGATGCAGGAGCAGGAAAGAAGCTGTAAACAAGGCCGCTCAGGCTCCCTTGGTCCCTATGGGTGCGGGCCTGGGCCATCCATTGGGCTCCCCCCAGGGGAGGATGGGCCCAAGGCAGCTCCCAACAGGAAGAAAAGTCTTGGAATGCGGGCAGAGCCCCTCACTTATACACTGTGGGAGAGGAGAGGGAGGGACAGACAGAGACGGTGGGGGGGAGAGACAAGGAGAGACAAAGGAGAAGTAGGGAGGACAGACAGGAGAGAGCAGGGGCAGGGGTTAGTAAAGCTGCCCTTGCCAACCCTTCCATTCCTCCCAGCCTGTCCCAGACCCCCACTCACCGCCTAAGTTGATGACGCAGGAGGCGATGATGATGAGGACCCCCCCTACCAGCGCCACGATGCTTAAGAGCTTGGCCACGCGGCCCAGACGCTGGGCCCCATCCACGTCCCCCTGCTGCAGGCTGTTCCGGGACTGGGGTGGGGGTGAGGGGTGGGGCACCGTGGGCCCAGGTCAGGAGAAGGCAGCCCAGCAGGGTTCAGGTGAAAGAGTTGTCCCAAGGAGACAGGCAGGCCCCGTGGACAGTGGTTCGAGGGGGGAAAGGGTTGGAGAGGCAAGGGGGGGAGGGCACAGGTCAGTAAGGCTGCGTGAAACCTGTCCTGCCCTCCCTCCCACCTGATGGGCTAGGGCAGTGGTGGCTCCGAAGGGAAGGTCCCAGGGAGAGGCCAGAAAAGAGCCCATACTTGGGAAGGGAGATCCATGCAGAGAGGAGAGGGAAAGCAAGGTTACTACTCCTGGGGTTCAGTGCCAATGGTGGCAGGAAGCTGGGAGCCACAGCAGACCTGGGCCGGGGTCCCATGGGGCTCACCATAACAGCATAAGCGAAGGCCACGATGTTGACAGGCCACATGGGGCAGAAGCAGGACAAGATGGCGAGGATGATGTAGTCCCGAGGTTTCTGGGTGCCTTCACCCCCCTCCACCCCAGACCCTGCCAGCTGGGAGCTGGGGTGGCGGCTCAGGCTACCTCGGGGAGATCCGGGATGCCCACTGTGAGCCCTTCCTAGTCGGTCCTCCTCCACCAGCTGCTGTAGTACTCGGGGAGGAGCCCCGTTGGCTGGGTGGGTTTTGGTTGAGGGTGGCGAGTGAGGCTGTGGGGCTGGGCCCTCTTCCTCGCCACCAGCCTGCAAGGGAACCACTGCCCCATTCTCCTGTTTTTCCCCCATGTTCTCAGTCAGGACCTCAGGGGTGGGGTCCTCCTGGGTAGGGGGCTCTGGCTGAAGAGCTGACTTGGGGGTGGGCTGGGAACCTGGCTGGCAGTCTGGCTGAAGGTCTGACTGCGGGTCCGACTGGGGAGCAGGCTCCGAGGCTGGCTCAGGTGGGGCTCTGGACCCCAGATCGGACCCCTGGTCTGCAGTGACCTCTTTATTCCCTTCTGATTTGGGTGCTGGCTCTCGGCATGCTTCTTCGGGGCTGGGGTTGGCATTTGGCTTCCCTCCTGGGCTCGAGCTGAGGTCTTTGGCCTGGGCTGTTTCTGGGGCCCCAGCTGGGGTCTCTGTGGTTTCTGGAGCCAGCCCAGCTTTGGCTTCTGAGTCCACAGGGGCCCCCGTGATGTCTGGGCCTGGCTGCAGAGCCTCTGGCTCATCTGGGACCCCAGCTGGGGCCTGGAGAGGGCCAGTTTCGCCTTCAGAATGGTCAGGCCCTTCTCCTTGGGTTTGGGGACCCTCTTCTATCCCCTTCATCTCCGAGCCCTCAGAACTGCTGGCTGCCATCTTGAGAGGGGAGAGGGGAGAGGACCTCGATGGAGAGGCTGGAGCAGCAGAGACAGCAGCAATCCTGAAAGAGGAGGAGACAGGTTTGGTGTGAGGAGGAAAGCGGTGACTCTCATCACTGCAGCTGGAGAGGGATATGCTCCTGTCTTAGGGCCAGCGTTGGGCTGCCTCTGGGGAGAGGAAGAAAAGTTGGGGTTTCCTTTGCCTTAGGGTGGGACATCCCCGGGGAGGAGTGCCCTGCTCAAAGTCTTTTGCTCCGGAGAGCCCTGGGAAGATTAACCCTTTTGTAAACAGGACCCTCCCAAGGTCTCTTCCTGGGCCCGCCCGACAAGATCCAGACTGAGATCCCAGCAGATGCCCCAGCACCCCGAAATCAACAAGCTGTGCAGACGCTCGCACACTCCGACAGGCAGACAGGCACACTGGGCAGAGGACTGATACGTTCCACTCCCTCTGCGTCCTCCCTTCCTCCCCCGGCGCCCCGCCGGTGCAGTATTCTCACTGCGCGTCTGGGGCGCAGCGCCCCCGCCCCTCCCTGGGTCACCTGGGCTCGTCCCTCTGAGCCCCTTCTCAGCCCCTCTCGAAGGGATTCCCTCGCCCCCGGGGGACCGGCGCCTCCTCCTCCCATTGGCGTGGCGCGCCCAGCACCACCAGCCAGTCCGCCAGGCGCCCGCATTCCGGTGCAGCCCTCCCCGCGTCCGGCGTCCGCCGTCTGTCCGAGCACTCCTACCCGCAGCCTCTGTCCATCCCCGTCTCACCTCGACGCCGGCTTCCCGACTGCTCCCGCTGCTGCTGCTACCGCCGCCCCGTTGCAGCAGCCGCAGACCGGGAGGGAGCGAGTCAGCGAGCGAGGGAGGGAGGCGGCGGGTCTCCCCTCCCCTCTGCTCGTCCCCTCCTTTCGCTCCTCTCAGGTCCCCTCCCCTACGCTCTGCTGCCGCCACGCACCGCCCCCGCCCCTCGCTCGCCTCCCGCCCCTCCCGGCCAGCCCAAGGGAGCCACTCGTGCCAGGCCCCGCGTTACCCGGGCAACCGGCCGGGTAACCACTCGCGCCCCCTCCCTGCCCCTTCCCACGCGCGCTTCTTGGGGGTGCCCCCTTCCCAAGCCCCAGGCCCCTCCCGCCAACGGTCACCGGGGTTCCTGGCAGAGGCATGGGGCTGGGGGCAACGGAGGGGTCTAGGAGGAGACAGGACCTGTGAGACGGGCGGGATCCCTACAAGCAGAGAGAGGCGAAGGGAAATGAGGCAAAACTTGGGGAGGCTGCTCAGGAGGAGCAGGGTGGGGCTGGAAGAAAAGGGAGCCTGCAGTACAGGAAGCCCCTCTCCCCTCGAGGAAGCAGCAGCAGAAATGGGTGCTGGAAGGCTCCTGGGTCCCTGGAGCAGGACTCAAAAGGGAATTCCAGGGCAGAGGCTGCAGGGGCCGTCTGGAACAAGAGGGGGCTGGGCCCCGGCCTGGAAGCGCTCAATGGACCGCACCAAGAGTGGAGGGGACAGGCGAGGGGACAAGCACAGTTTTTCTTGGCACCCTCTCCGCTCCCAGTCTTAGGGCTGACGTCCCCAACCTTTCTGCAGCTCACTCGCCCACTGTCAGCCCTCAGGGACTTAAGGGTGTGCAGGTACTGGGCAGAGATCTGAGCCGCAGGGCAATGGGTGTGAGCAGAGAAGAGCAGCATTTATGTCTCCTGTTGGGGTTTTTAACCCAGGCCTCTTCAACCCTCCAGTGGCTATTCTGGGCCTGCCAGAATAGGGTATTCCCGGGAGCCCTGGGAGTCCTGGAACCTGCTCTCCAGCCACTGGAGCCTCAGCCCCACCCTGAATCTGGGCTGCATCCGCTGGTGAGGGAGGAGCCAGAGCCCGGGAGCCACACAGGCCAGAGCAAGGCTGGGACCCGAAGGCAGACACCAGGCCCAGAAGAAATGCCTTGGGGGGTGGGGACAGGGCCTGGGGGAGAGCAATCCATCCACTCCAAAGTCAGAGACAGGTTTTTATTTAAAATTTATTGTAATGGGGTCCGCGCAAAAGGAGGGGGGTGAAGGATGGGGAACATGCAGGGGACACAGGAACACGATGACATGGCCAGGGCCACAGCTTCTGTCGTGGGGGAGAGGGATGAAAAGAAAAGGCCAGGGCTGGAGCTGGGGTGGAAGAGGGACGGGGGAGACACTATGACTGCATTCCCCCCACCCCCAGGAAGCACCTCTAGTCCCTGGATCCCCCCATTTACCCTGGCACCCTAAAATTCCATCTCTTGTCCTGCCTCTGGCCCTAGTGGCTCCTTCTTTTGCTCCCCTTGACTTGTTTTCCCCTGACAGATTCTCAAGTAGGACAATGTTTAGGGCCTGACCCCAAACAACCCCACCTCATGAAGGTACTACCGTTGCCTTCCCTGCTTCTGCCCCTTCTCCAATCTCACCTTTTCCCCTCTCTGGGACAGAATCTTTGATTCCCCTCCTTCCTCTCCTCCCTCCCCCGGAAAGAAAATTAAGAGAAAAAAAAAAAAAAAAAGCACCAACTCCCCAGGGAGGGGCAGCAGACAATATGGGGGGTGGATGGAAGGAGGAGAGCAAGGACCATCAAGGAGAAGGCTCACAGATCCCTGTAAGGGCAGGGCAGGGGGATACAGAGAGAAGAAGGGGTGAGGGCAGTGGCCGCTCCTGTCCTCTGCCACCCCTGCCCACTGTCCAGGGAGCTTCAACACAACCGAGGGGACAGGTGTGTGTGGGGTCAGGTCTGACAGGGAGAAGACAGGAGCAGGAGAAACAAATCGTTAAAACCTAGCGAATTCCCCTAAGAAACACCTCTTCCTCCTTTCCTTCTGGAGGCTCCTTGGTTGGTGGGGAAGTAGTGAGGAGTTGGCAGGAAGAGAGAGGGGAAGAGGAGACGGTACCAACGGACTTTCCTCCACTTTCCACTCTCCCGACCACCAACTTGGAGCTCACCAGGGCTGGGAGGGAAGTGGCTGAGAGCTCACAGGCACCCCCTCAGCCCCCGAGAGGGAGCCCACAGCTGTGGGGGGGGCTGCCGCCGCCGCCGCCGCCGCCGCCGCCGCCGCCGCCGCCGCCATAGGACAGACCTCACCAGTACCTGCGTGGGCACAAATGCCAGGAGATCACAGCGCAATCCGATAGGCAAGAACCTCGTCCCTCGCCCCAGACTGGTTCCCAGACTCCCTCCCCTGGGACACAGCCGTTGCTCACTTCCTGTCTGGTCCCCGGAGGCTTTCCCAGTTCTCCTGAAGGGCCCTCCCTGTCCCCAGAAGTCTCCCTAGCTCCAGTGGTACGTGGGCATCCCTGGCCTGCCTGAGATCCCCTACTGGGCCCTTTGAGCCCCCTCGTCCCACACACCCCATCCCACCCCCCCCAGCCATGCCCCACGCCTTGCCTGGTGGGTGCGGGGGTCCCCCTCAGCAGGTGGGCTGTGGCTGGGGGGCGTCTCCCGGGACAGGGGGGGCGGCCCCCCCCAGATGGGTCTGCATGTGGCCGGCCAGCTGGGCAGGGGTCTTGCAGTGCACGCTGCACAGCTTGCACAGGATGCGGTCAGCCCGCGGGGCCTGGAGCCCGTGGTCCTTCACCGCGTGGATGCGCAGGTATGCTGCTGTGGTGAAGCCTATTGGGGGGGTGGATTGGGATGGGGGGATGGGGGAGTCAGCCAGGCGGAGACCCCAGAGACGGGGCTGTTCTCCTAAGGCTGGGGACGCCCTCCTCAGTAAGCCCTGTCCTCCTCCCACCGCATCCTTGGGAACCTGGGGCCAATTACTCTGTTGGAGCTGATGGGGCACAGCCCCTCCCTCAGCTTGGGGCCTGGGTGCGTGGTGTCACAGCTTCTCAGCCTTGGTACCCACAGAACCTATTCTCCGTGGCTAGGGGAACCTCTCCCCGGGTGACATGACACTGATTTCTAGCCACCTGAAGAGTTGACCCTCAGCAGAGACGGCTGTGTCCCCTCCCTCCAGGGCCCCAGTCAGTCTCAGCCCCATTACACGTTACTCGGTAAATCGGTGAAACTGTTTAAAGCAGCTTCCTCTGCTGCTGGGGCATGGCCCCAGCAAGCCTGTTAAGCCCCTGCCTGCGGACTCCGCCTGCCCCAGAGCAGGAACGCATGGTGCAAGGCCGCACAGCAGAAACCCTGCCTTCCAACCCTTGGGAACTGGCTCTCTGGACTGCTCCTTCCCCAAAGCAGCCCCATCCCCAGAGCAACCCACCCCAGAGGCTGATTCCTTCTGGCAGCTCTTAGCCTCCAGTCCAGACCTCTTAGAACTTAACGAGGCTCCGTCGACCCACCGGGAGCCACCGTTGCTCCATTTGCTTCCTAAAGGACTCTAGATGCCACGAGCCCTGGGCTACAGCACCTGGAAGCCTCATCCGTGGAAGGGCCTCTGGCTCGGTCCCCACCCTTTGTCCCCGGCCTTCCCAGCATCCCTCAGTATGTACCTTTGTTGCAGAGCTCACAGACATGGTGAGGGCCCTGGCTGTGCACCTTCATGTGGTCCGAAATATAAGCCGAGCTCAGCATCTTGCCACACACGTGACACGGCACCTTCTCCTCGTGTCGTACTGTGTGCGCCCGCAGTCGGTCCTTCGTAGCAAAAGCTGCCTCACATTTCTGGGGAGGGGGGAGGGCCGTGGGGGGGTGTCAGGAGAGTTAAAGCTTCAGGAAGCGGGGAGAAGGGGGCAAGAAGTTAAAGGAATCAGAGCCTCGGGGATCTTTGATCTGTAGGAAATGGGAGTGAGATGACAAAGTCTTGAAGAAGGGATGGGAAAATGGGAGTGAAAAAGCAAAAAGGAGAGAGAGAAAAAGGGGGTCTGAGAGGCTGAACTCAAGACAGCTACCAGGAGGATCAAAATCATGAAAACCGGGACAGGAGGAGGCGGCGGGCTTCCTACCTCGCACTTGAAGGGCCGTTCTGTTGAGTGCACTTGTCTGACGTGACTGTTGAGGTGATCCGGCCTGGGAATACGTTGGGGTCGGGTGTTAGGGCCCTGGGGTGGGGACGCGCTCCCCGATCTAACTTCTCAGCACACCCGGCCTTCCAGGAGATGCCCGCATCCTCGCCCAAGCCCCAGGCTTCGGAGCCCCCGGAGGCAGGAAATCCCTCCCCCTGCCGCGGGGCGGGCCGGCCCTCCGCCCTCGCGGAGCCTTCTCACACCCGGAGGACCCACCTCCTCGGCTAAGTACCACCCCCTGCTCCCTGGTAACCGGGAGAGGCTTCCCTCCCTCCTCCCGGGGAGTGGCTCCCGGTCCCCGGCCTCAGAAACCGCCTCCCGCCCCACCAGCCGAGGCCAGGCCACCTCCGGCGCCGTCCGCCCGCCCTCCCCACCCGCCCAGTGGGCGGCCGCGGCCCCGTGCACACCGGGAGAAGCTCTTGCCACAGTGGGAGCAGTTGTAGGGCTTGTGCACAGCGCCGTCATGTGAGCGCACGTGGTAGCTCATGCGGTCCTTGCGCTTGAAGCGCTGCTGGCACACCGGGCACTGGTAGGGCTTCTCGTCCGAGTGCGACAGCTTGTGTCGGTTCAGGTGGTAGACGTCGCGGAAGGCCTTGCCGCACATCTCGCAGGCGTGGTTCTTCCGGATGCGCTTGCCGGAGGCGGTGGTGGTGACCACTCCGCCCGCGGCCACGGCGGCCGCTCCGCCGCCCGCACCCGCTTCTCCCCCTCCCCCGCCGGCGCCGCTCAGCTGGGGCACGCTCAGGAGGCTCAGGGGCACCATGGTGGGCATCTTCATAGCACCCGAGGGGACCCGGCCGGCCTTGGCTCCCGTATGGATGGCCTCGTGCCTCCGGAGATTGTAGCCGTTCTTGAACTCCTTGGCGCACAGGGCGCAGATGTAGGGCCCCTTGCTCTTTGTCTTCTTCTCCAAGGCAGAGGCGACCGGGGCCACGGCGACCGTCGAGGTTGGGGCTACGACGGCGGTGGCCGCGGCTGCGGCGATGGTGGCGGCAGAGACAGGGGGCGCGGCCTCGGCCGCGGGCGCCGACACCGGCGGGGGCGGCGGCGGGGGCGCCGGCGGCTGCTTTAGAGCCGCTGTGTCCACTGTGGAGGCGGCAGCCGGGGCCGGGGGCGCAGCAGCGACGGCGGCGGCGGCCGCGGCAGCAGCGGCGGCGGCCGCTGCGGCGGCGGACTCCTGGGCGGCGGCGAGAACCGGGAGCAAGTCCACCTGGAGGGGCTCGGCCGCCGGGGGCTGGGGCGTGGGTGGGGGCGCCGGCGCGGCCTGCGAAGACAAGGCGCCGTGTGGGCCGCGGCCGCGGGTCGGCGCCCTCCCGGCGCGGCCCGCCACGGCCGGCCCCTACTCACCTGGAATGGACTCTGGGCGCAGCCCTGGGAGGCAAAGAAGCGGGACTGGAGCTCAGCCCCGACCTGCAGGGGGTTCTGGGCGTGACCCTGAGGTGGCGGGAAGGAGTTCATGAGGCCGCCCACCCCCCGGGAGTCCAGGCCCAGCACGGGGAAGGGGGGGGCCAGCAGCGTGCAAGGGAACACGGGGAACATGGCCTCGGCCACGGCAGGGCCCCCGGGGCTCAGCGGGGGCCGGGGGCGCGGGCCGCGC
This sequence comes from Mellivora capensis, assembly GCA_004024625.1. Lineage (NCBI taxonomy): Eukaryota > Metazoa > Chordata > Mammalia > Carnivora > Mustelidae > Mellivora > Mellivora capensis. Next base: position 290 of record PISX010006600.1, on the reverse strand, counting down.
GGGGCCCGGGCTCGGGGCGCCGCCCCCGGCCGGCCGGGCTGGGCCGCGCCGAACGCATGGCCCGCGGGCCGCCCCGCCGCCCGCGCACCCCGGCCGGCGGGAGGGAGGGAAGGGAGGGCGCCTGGCGGGCCGCGGAGCGCGGCGGCGACGGCGGCGGCGACGCCCCCTGGGTGGGGGCGGGAGGCCCCGCGGGGCCGGGGGCCGGGGGCGGGGGGCGGGGGCCCGGGCGGCGGCGGCGGCGGCGGCGGCGGTTGGAGCCTGGCGGGGCGGGGTGGGGGGAGCGAGGGAGC